>JADKXX010009494.1:0-73092 GCA_017310255.1 Butorides virescens | reverse complement strand
GCGGGGGGGGGGGGGGGGGGGGCGGGCGGTGAAGCGGCACCGGCAGCTCCCTCCGCTGCCCCCCGCCCCGCCGCCGGGGACGCCGCACAAAACACCGCGGGGCCTCCCCCCCGCCGTGGCGGGGTCGCCATCCCCCGGGGAGGGGGCGGCCGCATCCTCCCCGCTTGCCTCCCCCTCCTCCTTTTCCCGTGGCTGGTGCTGGGTGGGCGGCCATGTTGGGCACGGGGATTATTTTTCTCTCTCTTTCTTAGCCGCCACAATACACCGGGGGTGGGTTTTGCCTGACTTCTCCCGACAGACGGCCTTGCTGCCCCTTTGTGAGGGAAGTTAACGGCGGGGGGGGAGCCTCTGCCCACCCCTCCAGAGGGTGCGAGCCCCCTCCCCCCCTTGGCCTGCCTCTTCCCCACCTTCACCGAGCGGTTCCCCCTCTCCATCGGGGGAGGCCGAGGGGAGCTGGGCTTGCCGGCCTGCCCCTCCGCTCAGCGGCTCCCCGGGGGCGGCGGGGCCTGCCCGCCCTGCCGCTGTCTCCCTCCGGTGTCATCCTCTGGTGACGAGAGGTCTCGGCACCGGTGGAAGGGGCTCTTCCCGAGCACGTCTGTAGAGGGGAAACTCTTCCTTTCATTTGTTCCCCTGAGCCTGCAGGCCCTCTCCCTATGCTTCCTCGCCTGCCCCGTCCCCTCGCGCCGACGACAGCTCCTGGGTCGCTCGCCGCCCTTGGCCAGCGCTTTCTCCCCGGTAAGCAGCGTGCCCCCGACGCGCCCGCTCGCCTGCCCCATTGCTGGGCGAGGAATTCGGTTTAGCAGGTTCTTCTGGAGAAAGGCTGAGCTCGCTGAGCGGTTTATGCAGAATACCCCATGGCTGTTTCTTCTGGCGACAGATTTTAAAAATGAGGTGTTTGGTGTCATCGAGGTGTTTGCCCGGCCCTTGCTTGCGGTCCTGCGCTTCTGAGTATCTGGGGAACCCAGGCTGCTGCGTTAGGACATCCTCGCTCTCGGCGTCTTCCCCTTGGCTGGGATGTGACACGAAGCATGTGTGGTGATGAAGGAGAGGCACGAAGCCTGCTGCCCAACACCCTTGCAGAAAACGCGCAACACATGACAACACACACAGCTTTATTTTTATTAACTTGGCAGCAGTTGCAGCTGTCACCAAGACATACCAAATGGGGCAGGAGCGAGTGATTGGAAGTGGGGTAGAGATTGGGGGGGGATCCTTTAGGAAATACTTCTAAAGGATCTACGAATTGCACATCTTTGCTACTCTGGTTCTCTGTGTGTACTGTCTCATAGCTTCAGGTTGCTGCAGTTGTTAATTTTTATCCTTGAACGTGAAGCCGAGCTTGCTGCACGTACATCTCTCTCTGTCGTACAGTCATTAGTGTGTGTAAGGCTGTCCTCCGGGGCTGCCTGCCCAGAGAGCTTGCTCTCCGCCGCTGCTTTAAGCTCTGTCTGGGTGTGGGGTTCTGCAAATGTTACTTACAGTTGGTCTGGTGTTTGTGGATGTATACGGTTACGTTGTTTGTGTGCGCCATCCCCACAGCTGCTTAGATACGGCCAGAGAACCTCCAACTGTCTTCGTGCGAGCAGACCTGCATCCACGCTGACAGGAGTGGAGTGCTCCACGCTGTCTGCTCGCAGCAGAGCCCCTTGCAGGAACGTTAGCTACGGGCACCCTTTTGGACTCAAGAAGCCTCAAGGTAGTCCGTGCTCACAAAATATGCCAAAAGCGTTAAGCCAGTCTGTAGAGACAACTAATCAGTGGTTTGTTGTCATCACTTAGCGGTTCAAACTTTAAGGTAGATAACAATCATTATAATTGAGTGTGTAATAATACATTTTAATTAGTAGGCATCACACACTTCAAAGCCTTTCATAAAGCATATAGGGCTTTAAATGATAGCGTTCATAGGAAGCGCAATATGCCTTTTGAAATTATTTCTGTACCCAGCAAAGTCAAGTCAACCACATCAGTCAACAAAAAGTAAATTTACCTTGGCCTGAAGGATGTAACTGTTGAACTCTGGCGTTCAACTTGCATGGTGCCTTTCACCTCCCTTCTTCTTCTGGAGAGGTTGCTCACGATGAATAGCCATATAAACGGCGATGAAAACATTCTCCAGTGTGTGTTTTCATCGCTTAGATTGTATCAGCTTTAGGCTGTGCCAGTTAGTCATTAAAAGCCGCTGAGGAGCATTATCTTTTTTTAGGGCAGCATGTCTTGACAGCAGAAACCTTTATCGCAGGATTCATTTGCATTTAACGTAACCTCGTCAGGTTTCTAGGTTCTTAAAAAGTTAAGATATGTTCCTTGCCGTTAAGTACAAGTTACCGAAAGTAAGTTAGAAAATGAGTAACAAGAGAGCAATTCTGTTGAGGCTGCATGTTCACCGGGGAAGACACGATGGAGAGACGTGGCTGTTCAGAAGCAGAACTTGGATGGGAGAAGTTGACTTGCACGTTTAATTGCATTGAATCATCTCCTCAAGCTTGTTTGTTGGTCTCTTAAAGACAGACCCTCAATCTTCGAGTTTAGATTTTATTTTCTGGACTGACAGGAGAGGAGGAGGTTGTTTCCTAGTTGGGGGTATCGATAGCATTATAACCATGCTGCAGTTGAATCTTCAGTGGCAAATCTGAACTGGCATCAGAAGCGCCAAACCTTTGGCAAGAAGGATGAAGAAAGTTTATACGCTTGGAGCGAAAAATGCAACCTTCTGCGATGTAGTTGGTGCGCAGCCGACCTGTGCCTTTCGTTGCAGGGTAGAGCAGCCCCCTTCCCTCGGCGCAGTCTTTCAGTAGGATGCGGTTTGCCCTGGGGGTGTTCCCTCCTCCTTCCCCGTAAGCCTGATGCCAGCCCACAGCGTCTTCTCTTGGGGAGCGGTTGCAGAGATCCCTGTGTGGATACGTTGCAGGGACTTTGTGTTGCGGGGCTTCCTTCTGCCAGCTCTGTCCCAAACGGCTGTGCTGCCAGGCATAGCATGGGTGATAACGGTGGAAGCTCTGTGGGAGAACTTGCGGAAGTACCTTTGGGATGAAGCCTGTTAGTCATAGGCTTTTGGAAAATGCAAGGCCCATCTTTAAAGTTCATAAACTATTTCCTCATCATTCCCTCGACTTTGTTCAGTCCTTCATCACCAACAGTCACCTGTGAGCGTGGGTTCCCCACTGGAATCAGTTGGGACATTTTTCTTCTAAAAGGAAAAAAATAGCAGTATGTTAATGCTACGTGCTGAGACTCGGGTTGGTGCTCACTGCGTATTCACTTGGGGGTTTTAAAGTTGTAAAATCACCTGAAGCTGCACGTTCTCTTTGGAAGATGTGAGTAACGCTTGGCACTGGGACTTGTGAAGGCTTGGGGATATCTTTTAAGATTAGGATATCTGTTACCTAAAATTGCTGAATTTACTACCCATCTTGTGAGTGTCAGAGCGTAAACCTGTGTCTGGAGCTCGTTCCTGCCTGGAGAGAGGCAGCAGGAGCTGCTCAGGTCCGGGCTGGGGAGCGAGAGGTAGGAGTGGAGGTTCTGGGGTTCTTCGCTGCTCTGTCAAAAGTTCCCGCGTTTGAGCCGCACAAGGCTGGTGAATTCTTCCTTGTCAGTCAAGTGCATGGCGGTATTCGTACCTCTGTGGGTAACACCGTGCTGGAGGGAGGGCGGTGTGAAGTCCGGGGTAGTAGTCTCTGTCCCTCTGGGGTGATACTCTCTGTTCCTCTCTTTGTTCTATCTTCAAACAGAATTCAGCTTTTTGCTTTACCAAGTCACCTGTGTCGTCGAGTTCGTATTTATTTCTGACCTGCTCGTGTGCCCTCAAGACTGATTGTGTCGCAGATGATTTTGCCCAGTAGGCAGAAATTGGGCCACCAGCGGTGCCCTGACAAGTACCGATTTATTTATACATTTTTTTTAATTAAAAGCCTTAGAAAGTGAAGCTTATGCAGCCAGAGTAGCGCATCCCATCATCTGAATTTTGACAAACGCTGCGAACGAGTCATTAATTTGAAGTCCTTTTTAAAAGGAAGCGTGTGTGTATATCCAGCATATGTATGTCATAACTTGTTTGCTTTGTGTCAAATACTATCAAGCTGTGAATGAAGCTGTAAATGTATAACCACACATCTTTGGGAGATCACTTCAATGAGACACAGCTGCCTTACTCTGCAGCTGCCATGTCAAACCTGCTACCCACAGGTGCCTTAGATCACAGAAAGCACTTGGGACCCCATTCTCTCCGCTTGCATCGCCCCGAGTCAGTGCATTCACTGAGTTAAACTGGCATTGGGTACCCGCGCCCTTTGTTTGCCACCTCATTTCAGTGCAGAAACTGGGCTAAGTGTTTATTTTGTTCATGGAGATGTTTTGAAGACTGAAAGTGCCAGCGATCTCTTAAGCCAGAGTACAACGTCCTACCTGCTCGTTGTCTGTGGGGATTGCATCTGCTACGTCTCCAACTGTGTGCAAGTGGTTTAGTGATAGATAAATGCAATTGGATCTTAGATTCCATGTTCCAGTTGAAGTTACAGGGGAGAATTTATTTTACTCTTTTTGCAGTGAGGCACAGGAGAAAAGAAAAAAAACTTCTGATGACAAGGTAATCTGTCTCATTGTATGCAAATAAAAAATGTTTATTGTTGGATTTCCCCTGATCACGTTGGTCAGAGAATGTGCTCAGGTGGCCGGCCTTTTGCTACAAGGGTTGAGTGGCTGTTGGCTCTACCCCCGTACGGCACAGGGAGTATGAACCCCATCAGCTGACGAAAAATGAAGGGTCTGTGCCTCGCAGTCATGCCTGTTAGCGGTGTAAGGCCAACAGTGCCGTATTGCCCCTTCCCCTGAAGGTTTTCTCCTGTTTTCTAGCATAAGGAGAGAGGAAATACCTCTCAGTCTGTAAGGCTTTATTTCTTGCAGTGTGTCTAGAACACTCTTGTCTTTTTTTTTTTTTTTGTAAATTTTTTTGGCATCCATATTTTTCAACCAAGCATCTGCCAACTATGTGCTGAAAAGCTAAATGTAGAGTATTTATCACTGGGATTAATCATTTTATTGAGCAAAGGCTTCTTACATACAAAAATATTCAAGATCAAAGCTTTGAAAAACAAAGCTGTTACATTATAGAAGAGAGGAGACATTTTCTTAGTTTGGTTGATATGAACAGATGAAATACTACGTGCATGATGTAAGTTGGTGTCAAAAGACGCTTGTAACTACAGTCTCTTCAGCATTTTGTCTTTGCATCTTTTGAATAATTATGAGGTGTTGAATAATACTTTTTTTAACAATGCGTGCAAAGCCTTCCTCTGGAGTTATACCCTTCCTGGGCAGACATATGCGCATGCTTTAATTAATAGAGCAGGTTATTTATCCTGCCTATTTATAGCCCACCCATCACTAGCGCTACGGCACTGCTGCTGGCCTGGCGGGCAGTAACACGATTCCAGACAAATAGTGACTGTCGTGAGCGTCGCCCCTTCTGCCAGCCAAGAGAAGCTTTGTCCTAGGAGCTTCACGGAGGATTTTTTTCTAGATGTTTCTGTGAAGGATGAGTATTGAAAATCATAAATACGTAGCTATTGATCAGTGTAATGGCTGCCCACTCAGGAATTTAGTGTATCTCATGAGATTTTTCTTGGTTTTACTAAGATCTTGTAATTAGAAAAAAAGTTTATGTGAAGAGGCAGAGAAAATAATACTTAAGGCTCTTTGATTCTTGCTTTCCCTTGCTAAGCAGATCTCTAGCATAAACCTGTACTTCACAGCTTCATTTCTTGGAATCTATTTTCCTGCCATTTGTCATTCAGAAATTATTTTCATCGTGTGGTTGGGTTTTTGTGTGTCTCTTTTTTTTTTTTTTTCCCCCCCCCCTCTTTTTTTAACAGCACAGGAGGAAGTTTGAGTTTGTGTTCAATGATGTGAACAGGGGCTGGGCATCTCAAGTTCTGTTTGTAAGCTACTTGCTGCTGGTAGAATCTTTGGCAAGTCGCTTAATTTCACTGAACTCTGTTTCCCACCTTTCAGATAAGGTTAATAAAATTTTTTACACGTTGCAGGTTTTATGTAAATGAAGAAGCTGGTAATGTCTTTGAAGCACACAGGTAATGGGTGCTGTGGAGAACGTGAGCTTTTTCAGGCTTAGTGTAATGCACTTGGTTAATTGTATATTAGGATTATTACAATACTCTTTGATTTCTTTTTTAAAAAAATTATACTGATGTAATTTTATTTGACAAGTCAGAGGCTTGATTTTTTTTTTTTTTTAATCTGTTCCTTTTTCTTGTTGATTACAATACCTTTTACTAAGGCTAGTTCTAGGTGTATGTTTCTGTGAGAAGTTTAATGGACACAGGAACAACTGCTGCTCCATACAGTATTCATGAGCAGGAATTTGGATGTGTTAAGTTGGGGTAATTTGGTTTATGTGCTGTATTTATTAGTTGTGTTTTGTGTATTCAGCAAGATGAAGAATTAACTGTTACAGGGGTATTTCATTCTGTGCAAAAGCCTTGGTGTCAACAACTCAAGCATGCTTGCTGGTTTGCAGTAGTGCAGAAATGCCTGGTAATGCTTGTTGGGTTCATGAATTGCACGGTGCTGTAGAAAACTGGAGCCTCAAATGCCCCCAGCAAGACACTTAACCCACCTTGCCTCCTTACAGTATCACACACCTTCTCTTACAGATCTGCCCATTCCCAGGGGCGCCTGGAGCTGGAAGCCTCCTGACTTCCCCGGGCTGCCTTTGCACTGCTTCATCCTTATTCCTGGAAGGTTTTTTGGTGTCCAAGTTGGAATCATCTGTTCTTCAATTTGAGCCCTTCGTTTCTGGTTTCAATCACAGGCTGGAGAACAGACCTCTTCCTTCCACTTTGCAATACCCCTCTACACACCTGAGGGTTACTGTGCTTCAGTAATCTCCTCTATTGTTCCGTCTTTTCTCGAAGATCGCATTTTCTAGCTCTCCTCTGGTCTCCAGCTGGTTTAAGTCTATCTCCCCGCTGTGCTCCAGGCAGCGTTACAGCGTGCAGAGCACAGCCGCAGCATTTTGCGTGAGGAACCATTGAATGTCCCTCTGCTTGCTGGTAACTTGTTAGCGGATCCACGGGCCGGCTTGGCAGCCCGGAGCCGTTACTCAGCTCAGAGCACGTGCTGGGAAGGTCTGATAAGAGCGAGGAGAAACAGCAGTGGAGATGTGCTTGCACCTCTGGACACGATAGCAGAGCGCTCGGGGACAGCAAGGTTGTTTAAAGTTGCTGCGAGTGAACTTTCTAGGCTAGAACTTGACTGAGGAGGACTTGTCTTTTGTTCTACCTGTGTGCAGAGAAACAGGACTCTTTGTACTTCTCTTGTAAAATCACAGTACTGGATAACATTTCTCTGCCATAAGTTTTTCCTGGTAGCTGAACAAGCCCATGAACACCCGCAATTTGGGCAATCTACTTCGGTCCTGCCAAGACTACAAGAAGTAGCCTTGGTAGGAGTGAGTTATTTGAGAGGTGGGTTGGGCTTCAGGGGGGGGGTCTTTGTCCTTTAAAGGAAGGGCAAATCCGATTTCATAGAAACCAAAAGTGAAATTATGCAGAAATGTTTTTATTTGCTATATTATTTAAGATTCTGCATCATAAATACGCAAAATTGTGAGGCATGGGGATAGCTGTATTAAATATTTCAGGTTGGCAGTATGTGTGAATAGGCATAAAGTGGTTCAGTGCAAAGCCCTGCTGCTCCGCAGCCTCGTCGGAGCGATGGCAGGACTCGTCATTCGGAGCTGTACGCAGCCTAAGGCGAGTGACTTTGACTCTTTCATCGATACGAACGTGGTGGAAGTGGGGAGCAAAAGAAGATCAGCTACGGAACACGAGTGCTGCGATGGGCTTCCTTTAAATATCGTTCTTGTTCTTAAAATGAATGTTACTGTGCTTCAAAAGCATAATTGGGAAGTGAGAATTACAGGTATTAGTAGAACCAAGCATAAAACCAAAATGAGTATTTCTTAGTAAAACACCATCCTGCGACTCCAGCATCAGCTCTGCGAATGCTTTCTAGGCAAGTACAGCGCAGAAGGATGAGAGCCTGAGAGGCTGCCTCGGTCTAGGGGACAACAGTGCTATGTGCTGCTTCAAAAGCACGTGCTGGCAGTTAGAATTTGGCCAACAAGAACAAGTTGTTAGGGGTTTGTTGGGGGGGGGGTGGTTTTGAGGCTTACCTAGTTGAGAGAGTTACTTCAGATCGACATGCGCCAAAA
Organism: Butorides virescens; assembly: GCA_017310255.1. Taxonomy (NCBI): domain Eukaryota; kingdom Metazoa; phylum Chordata; class Aves; order Pelecaniformes; family Ardeidae; genus Butorides; species Butorides virescens. Next base: position 64,862 of record JADKXX010009494.1, on the reverse strand, counting down.
TTCTGGTTTGGCTTTGTGTTGTATTGCGGGAAATTCCTGGTGGTCCCGCTTCTGCATTTTACAGCTCATGTGGCACAACAGAAATGAGAATTTAGGCTGCATTTGCATGAGGTGGTTGCACCCGCAGCCTTAGCAGCTGCTCCTGTTAAATCCTAGCTTTAGACTGATTTGCAAGCTGAAGTTCATAGCAGATCGAGCATTCGCTTGGCCAGAGTTAGGGCTGTGTTAGGATAAGATGGGTAGGCGTAACTTAATGATATGGGACTTAGAATTTAATTGCTCTGTGGTTGCTTAATCCATCTTGCATTTTAAAGCTCGGTCTCTTCTAGTTTTTCAACAGTGGGTTAATAAATGTTACGCTGTGTGTGAGCCTCTGGTCATCGCTGTTGTCTGTGGCTCTTGAAAACACAGCTGCCTGCACACGAGTTGGATTATTTTCTTGCTTGTCCCCTGTTATGAGCTGTTTGCTTTGGCCAGTTTGCCTCAGAATGTTTCTTGTTGGATTTATACGGCTGTCAAATGGTAGTAGAGATGACAAAATGCAATCGTAACAGTCTCTTTTGCCACCAAAATGTAATCAAGAAGAGCAAAATCCCTTCTAGACCTCGTGATTCCCATTCACTTACAGCACAGAACTGCCGCATGTTCTGCTCGTTGGCCTTTCTGGTGGCCATCGGTAGAGGGAAAGAATCGATTCTGTTTTACTATAACCCAGGTGGGAAATTGGGAAATCCAGGGTTTGTGGTGTCATATTTCCTATAATAATCCTTATTCCCTTTAAAAATGCAACTGAGCTTCTAGAATTAGTAATATCGGTTAAAGACTCCTAAATGTATTATTAAGGAGAATTAAAAATGTGCATAAGCATCACTTATAAATGAATTCTGGAAACAGCCAAGTCCTGAAACCATGCAAGACCAGGTCTGGGAAAGAGCCCCTTTTCGCACTGGTTCAATGGCTGTTGGCTGTCCAAGTGTGACCGTGGGCCTGTGTCTGCTGATTCCATCTCAGTCATGGTGGGGAAAAGCAGTTTTTTGGAGACCTGTGGTGGCAGCTTTCCAACCTTCCAAGAGAGATCTCATGTAGGACACTTGTGACAGTTGATAACTGTGAATCATCAATGGCTTCAATTCTGGCTTGATGGTCTGCATGTGTAATTGGACTCTTTAAGTTTTAAAGACACACAGATTTATAGATCAGAGGTCCAGATGAGCTACAGTCCCGGGAGAAAACACTTGACTTTTGCTGTAGGCAGATCCATAAAAACTTGTCTTCTGTGTGCGGTGGCGCTCAGAAAAGCGAACAAAGTGGGAAGATCTGTAAATAGTGGAGCAAAAAGTAACGCTGCGAATTACAATGTTATCAAGTCCTTAATTAGCAGCGATACACCCCCTGCTTATGTAATTGCTTTTGTTTCTGCTCCCCTGTCTGGCAAAGACGTAGCTAAAAGAGACATTTTAGAGATGGGTGGCAAGAAGGAGAGAGACAGACTGGTGAGGAGATGGGATGGGCTGGAATGCTCTGTTGGGCCTTTCCCTAAGTAACCGTGGGAATGGTGATACCCACTAGGGAGTAGCAGAGGAAAGGTGAAACGGGTGCTTACCCTGGAAATCGAGGGAACGTTCCTGTGAGTTGAAAGACAACAACTATGGATTTCACTGCAGAAAATCCCTTTTTTTATTTTTTTTCTTTGGAATAGTTCCTAGCTGTCTGTCCTGTTCCCTGCTGCAAGGAAGATGAGGAGCCGGGGGAGCATGCGGGGGCTCGGGTCCAGGCGGGTTCGATTGCAGGGGTTGGCCGAGGTTCGCTGGGGCCTGTTTGCACACTTGCGCACCCATTTTTGACTCGTTTAAGCTTGGATACTCAGTCTCGGTCACGTGTGTTGGCAGTAGTCCTAGAATATTCAAAACCACAAACAGAACAAAAAAAATGTGATTCTTCCTCCTTTCAGTCACAGTTATTAATTTATTTAAAGGTGCTGGGGCCTTGGGGTGCTGACTTCTGATTCCAAAGCTGTTGGGTTGGCTTTCTTATGCAGGAGAGACAAAACCGCTGCAATTTTAAGTCAAAACCAGGGGTTTTCAGCACCAGCTTCACAGATTTATCTGAAAAGGAAACACAGGCTATTAAAGTAGGATGTGGAGTTGGTTTTTTTTCTTCAGAGTACTAGGAAATAAAACCACTGTTCATATTTCTGGCATTAGAATTTGTCTTATAATGAGACTTTTGCTGCCTGACAAAACAGTTTTCCAATAAAGGTTTCTCTTCTTTTCCCTTTGCAGGATGGCGGACACGGACCTTTTTATGGAATGTGAGGAGGAGGAGCTGGAACCATGGCAGAAAATCAGTGATGTGATTGAAGATTCTGTTGTTGAGGATTATAATTCAGTTGATAAAACTGCTACGGGTAATTAACTATTTTAGTCTAGAATTATTCCTGTTATCAGTGTTAAAATTAAAGGGAAATGGCAGTGATTGCTTGCATCCTATCCAGTAAGTGGTCTTATTTGATAGCTAAAAAACCTGTTAATGAGTCATGTAACTGATTTCCATGTCTCTATTTGTGAGCAGAGCTTTGGGTGCTGGGTAGAGCTGACAGGACGGGGGTGCTGCATGAGGCCAGGTGTCCCGGGAGTAGTTTAGGGGGCAGGAAACAGCTTTTTTTTCTCTGTGCAGAAGTAAGGTTTTTGCAGGTGTTGGAAAGGGCGGCCTATTTAAAAAATGAGAAGGGAACTTTGGCTACATTATTAGTATTCTACAGCCAAAGTAGTAGTTTCTTAAGAGTAGAGAATTGAGAATTTACATAGAAGACGATGCTTTCTCTTTTACAAAGTGCTTTAGTGCATGTCAGCATGCAGCGGTGAGTGACTTTGGATCCTTCTAGCAGTTTGGAAATGAGTGAGGCAGTCGGGTATTCGACTGGTGAATTATATTTCCTGTGACTTAGTTTATGTAGTCAAACTAGTGAGATTAACCTTAGTTTATTATTACTTACTTAACCCTTGACTTCATGCAATCAGTTTCAGTTGGGTTTTTTGGTTTCAGGGTGTTTTTTTTCCCCGTCTACTGCAATGGAAAGATGTATAACTTTGATGTTTAGAGTTTGCATTTAATGGGCAGGTCAGAGTATGTTGTTATCCACCAGTTGTCTCAAATAATGAGAAATTCAGACTCAGAAAGCAGTAATTGCCAGACGGGAGGCTTTGTTTTGCAGATGCTACATAATCATTCAGTTTGTAATGGAACCCTAATGAGTAAAGATACAAGGACGGTACTTCCCGATGGATTCCTGTTGGTATCAGTGCAGTGAGCTGAGCCATTGTACGTATACCTATCTTATACAAATTAGACCTTGATGGTGAGCACTTCACAATTTGTGAGTAAATGAAACATGACTTTTATTCACTGCTCCTTTGAGAGACTTGAGTCTGGTGCATGGAAAACAGAATTCTTACCCCAGCTATGTGTGTGGGTGAGGTAGGCTGGCATGTTTAATAAGTGAGGCTTTTGTTCAGCCGTTTCAATTGCCTTTTTCTTGGTCAAGATGAAGCAAAGCATCAGCTTGATATCTGGAGTCAAGATGGGTCTATGTCTCGTTGCAGGCCGGGGATAACTAATGATGGGGGTTCAACATCTTGTGTTTCCAACTGCTGTGATCCTAATCTGATCCTAGTGTGAAGTGCTGCAGGAGCATTCATGGGAGGCAGCACTGCTGTTCCACACAACTTGTGGCTGTACACGGGGTGTCTGTGGAAGTATTCAACAGTCGGGGCTTCAGAAGGCTTGTTGATAATTGGAGGCGAGTAGAATGAGGCTGTCCCTGCCTAGGGAAGGGTATGCTTCTACAGCTGCCTGCTGGTGCCCGCCGCCTCTGGCCTCCCTACCAGGGCAGGTTTAGAAGGAGTTTACTTTGAGTTTAGAGGAGTCAAGGTAGGAGGGTGTTGGGAAGGACAAAGTGATTCGGTCGTGGATGGGTTGGAATGGGCATAAAACTAACAGCGGTCTTGAGTAAGTTGGATTTCTCTTGCTTGTGCTGCTTGATAGAAAATGAAGAAGGGAAGAAGCTGGAAGTGAGGGTGGGCTGTTGTACGGAGCTAAAGGTGCCGCTTCGTGTGATAGCATGGCAGCACAGCCAAGCAGCGTGTGGGGCGGTGTCTCTACAAACAAACTGCTGTCTCTATTTTTTTCTAAATACAACGATGCCATTCCTTTCTAGCAGCTTCAGGGAGCCTGCAGCCCGCTCCTGCCCTGCTGCCAGCTGGTGCCCATGCATCTGTAGGTGCTAATCTCTCTGCAGCCACGTCAGTCAGTAGCAGTGGGGCTCAGGATAGTGACAGTGCTATGAAGACGCTAGTGACAATATTTGTGAGCAGCGATGGTAAGCAGAAATGCCTTCAGGATTTAGCACGGTGTGGGGTGCAGAGGGGAAATGAGAGCGTGGCTACAAACAAGCCTCACATGTGCCGTGAGCACGTGAGGTTTCACGGGCAGGGCAGGGTTTGGATGGGAGTTGTGCTAAACTTGCAGAGACTGTAGGCAGTAGCAGCTGCTTTTCTTCGACTCCAGAGTGAATCCAGTGTCCTTACGCATTGGTGGAAATCACCATTGGTAGTGTTACCCTCCAGGTAAGGTACAAAATGAAGGTCCTGACTGCTCAGGGTCACCCTGGCACATCATGATGCGTTTTGCAAGAGTAAGTGTGTTAAACTGGCGTGTTGGCCAAATTCCAAGCTGAATAATTCTGGGGGTTTTCTGCTCTTAAAGGGTTGTCATGCTTCGTTTCAGAGACAGCTTAAGCCATCTCTCCGAGTAACTTAATATACTGAAATATAAAGTGGGTTTAGGATTCTTTGAGATTAAGGAGCTGTGCAAATGTTTGTCAAGCTCACCTAAAAGTCATTGCATCATTTCTTAGTAAAATCTGATCAGATGTCGAAGTAACGAGGAACATGCAATACGTGATTTGAAACGGCTGTTTTTGGGAGTGTCTTAAAAGTATCCTGAACTCCAAATGCATTGGCTAGCACTGCATAATACAGTTGTGATGAATATTTCATAGCTTTACTAATAAAAGCAAATTGAGACAGATGTTCTAAATCAATTACAAGAAATTAATAAAGGCTTGGTGATATCACTGTGCTAGAATTAGATTAACAGGAAAAAAAAGAAAAACAAGCGTGGCTACTGAAACAAATATTTTTCTGATAAATATATTGTTACTAACAGATTATTTTTATGTTCTCCTGACAAGTTCAAATATGCCTCCACTGGATCTGATACCCAAATCATTCTCAGATCCCATAATACCAGTGGGATTTGTGCAGCAGTCTAATTTGGGTAGGCCTTTGTCACACCTGAAATGGGCAAGGATTGTGCAGCATTACCGCAGTCCGAGAAACTTTCTTCTTTGCTCCTGGTATTTGTCTGCTTGTCTCAAAAATAAGGGTCCTGGTAAGCTCTGGAAACTAATCCAGGGCTCCATCATCTGACTTGACAATGTAGTGTAGGTTGAAGAAGAAAACAAATGGCGATGGTTTTGTCTCCCTTTCTCAGCCCCTTGCTCGCAGCCTGGTTATGCCCAGTGCCCTCTCTGGGCTGCGAGAGCGTTGGAGGCTCGGGATTGCTAGCTGGAAATATTTTTGTGTGTGTGTGTGGTGCAGTTCAGGGGAACGCAGAGCTGTTTTCCTAATGGCTTAGTTCCTTGCAGGCTTTGGAGAAAGCCGGGGTTCTGTTTCTAGACATTAAGCCCTCTGCCCTGTACTAGAGGAACGAAGCCATGAGCATAGCTACCTGTGGTTGCCTTCTGCTCTGTGCTTATTCTTTTATTCTGGTTTGCAAACAGAATTAGTGGTAGCTATCGGGGAACTAACACCTCCAGATCTTGCTCCGATGTGACAAACTGCAGTCGGGCAGGGATGTTACTTGCTGTGATGCTGCCTATCACTTTCCCAAGTCCTTTTTCTTTTGTGTATCTCCTGTAGTATGTCATTACTCATCAATTACAGCTGCGGAAGTGCCTTGAGTGGTGAGTGCAGTTTGGGCTGCCTGCTCACCCAGGAATTGCCCGGCCAGATGTGCCCTTGGCACCTTGTGCCTCTGCAGGACCTGTGCTGGGCTTGCCCGCTCCTCGCGCTGTGGTATTGCATGGTGGGATCTCCTCCTGCCCCACAGCGTGAGCCTGCCCGTTAAGGAGGGTTTGTAGAATTTATTAAGTAATGTTTAATCAGAGAACTGTTCTTAGACTGCTGAAAAACTCTGAGAGTCTCAGAGGTGTGTGTTGGTGTGCTTTGGAAGAGCAGAGGGAGGGGATGACCTTTACAGCCACCAGGCAGCGTTACTTTCCAAAGAGGCAGAATTTATGACTTGGCGGCTCGGTCAGCTCTGTTAGCACTGTCAAAACAAAGTATTCAACATCGAATCAGGGTAAGCTTGATGGTGTGGGTTATATTTGTGTGTTCCTGATCTGCCGGGATGGAAACAAACTCTGTATGGGTGGGAGGGACGTGCTGTTGGTAGTGCTGTGTTCCTGGTCACCATCACGTGGCCCTTCTCTCCTTCACTGAGCAGTAGACTTCTAACTGCTTTGGGGTGGATGCTGGTAGGTGAGAACATGTGGAAACGTGCTTGGCTTTGCATCTCTGGGGTGCTTCAGTTTTATGGTGGAGTAAATTCCGCTCTTGATTGCGTTGGTGCAGCAGAGGATGGCTTGGCCGTCAGGACCAATACAAGCAAAATCCTTCAGCCTACAGCATGGCCTTTTCTTTCCTGAGTATTGTATCCGTCGAGTCACTACCAGCTAGCATGACATGACTTTGACTTGCAGGGGAATCCTTTTTGGCTTGACGCCAGCGAGGATTTTGAGTGGCAAAGTGCCACGGGGACATCTGTCACCTCTTCAGTCTCTGCTGGCCCAGTAACTGAGGGTCACATCCCAGTTTAAGTTGTGACTGTGTGGAACGCTCACGAAATGAGCCATGTCTGGAGTCATCCCAGCTTTCAGCAATCTGTTTTTTACGCTCATGGCTGTCATCTTGCATTTTGTTTTACATTAATTAAAGAGACTTACAAGCTAGGGCTGAAAAAGACCCATTAAATCTGTCCGTTCTCCCAGCGTAAGGTTTTGTTGGGCTCTGTTTTGGGTTTCTTTCCCCTCTAGGATGTAATTCGCTTACAAGCAAGCCTGGGGACCTAAAATTTATCCTTTTCTGAAATACCAGCATCCGTGTTGGTGGTAATCTTACTTTCAACATCATATGTTAACAAACCTGTGCTTGAATTTCTCGTGAGGTGTGTTGTACTTCTGGGCATTGATGCGCACAAAGCGCAGGTTCCCCTCTAAATGAGCAGAGCAGGAGCGTGTACTGGGCTGGATAGAAATGACCCCACGTCCAAAAATCAAGCAAGAGGATTTCCAGGCTAAAGATGGAAATATCTTTTCGCTTATCTTTTTCCATCTTTCTGCTGGATCCAAATTTTTCTCTGCAGATTAGTTTTAAAATGTCTCAAATTACTGGGACATAAAAGGAAAAATGACTGAAAGCTAAATATATGTGAAGTGACGCTCGGCCTAATTTTTTCTTTCCTTAATTTTCTTTGATTGCTTTTAGCTGAACCTGTATCCCACTCAAACCAGTTCTTATGTTACGTGCACACATGTAGCTGGCTGGTATAACACATACACCTGGCCGTTCCCACAGAGTCCTCATATCCAGAAAAGCCACTGCTGTTGTTGACAAGAAAACGAGATGGGCGCAGTGCAGCACCTCAGCCCAGCAGCTTGGCTGCTTTTTAATAATCCCACCATCAGTTAAAATTACAACTTAGGTTCTGGTGATTCTTTTCACCACAAGAATCGGAGTGCTTTTTGTCCTGAAAATATAGAAACTATAGAGGAAAATACTGCACTTACACTTAGTATGCGGCAAACGTGTAACCGCGTGTGGTTAAGTCAGGTTAGGATAGGAAGTGAGGAAACTTAAGTCAAGTTTAAATGACTGCCAGCATCAGTGTGACAGGATGCTTGCAGTGTGTGTGTACTCTGTGTACTGCTCTGGGAGCCCTCTCTCCCCTGAACCGTACGTAACGTTTCGTATAACTTCTCTCTCTTGCACTTTTTGACAAAACTTTCATGTTTGTTTACATCAAGCCCAGCTAGCCTGTCGTCTAGGGAGTGGTGGTGTGGCAGAAGCTTCTCTTGGCTCTGCTCCCTGTGCTTCCCGTGTCTTGAAGGATATGTCGTGGAGCAGTGCTCACCCTGCCACGCTTTCTGGAAATGGATTCAGAGAGCCACCTGAAGTTGCTTCTCCTAAAAATGACGGAAGGCTCCTCAGATACCTACAAGTGTCTGGCCCTGGGCCCCAGTAATCCCTTATTTCTCAGGGAGTGCCCTGGTGAGCCAACTCCCCCTGATGCCCAAATCCCCTGCCATTAAAGCCTTAATGCTGTGTCCCTACCTTGCGCTGCTTCGCCCCTCAGCTGTCGGTGCTGGCTGCCGAGGGCCGTCCATCAGGGAACAAAGTCATCAAGGAATTGAGTCAGCCCAGGCTTATTTGTCTACCCTTCCTAAGCCTGAGAGGACCTTTACTGATGCCCAAATGTTGAATTCAAAGTCTGCATGTATGGTAACCTCTAAATCATGACGTGCTGACACCAGTCCTAACAGTTTATCGCTGATTTTGCTGTGGATTGTCAGTGGTAGGAGCCTCGGCACTGATGGCCTCCTTAGCAATGGCGTGGTGTGCTCTACCTTTGAGGTCCCTATCTCTGCACTTTGGTGGCTCACAGTGCAGAGTAATGTATTGATGGGCTCAGCACTAGCGTTCTTCTCTAGGAAGGTCACGCTGTCGTGAAGTGCAGATCATCCGTATGGGGTTTCTGGAGTATCAGATTAAAGAGGCTTTCTCAGTCCAGCCTCTCCTGTGGACACGCAGGGCGCATCCGACAAGAGTGGCTGCTCCTTTAGAGGAGAGTGTCTCTGCTGTGCTTAGTTGAGAGAGAGGATAAAGAAACTCCTCTTCTACATGTCTACATTCTGCCTTCCTGGTAGCATACTGGAAGTCAAGGAGGAGTTCCAGAAGTGTAGGAAGAGGCCTAGGATTCGCAAGGATCACTGGACTAAATGGGCTGTTCAGGAGGCTTGCTTCATCAACTGGCATTTAGGTCTAAATCGCCCTCCTCCGAGAAGCCAATTAAGCCATTTCCAGCGAGCTACTTGGAAAATCGTACACTTGAGAGGCAGGAGGAGAAGAGAGAAGAACGTAATTTGTTCTTTCCCAGCAGCTGATTTCTGCCATGGTCTCCTCATTCTCCCTAGATGAAGTAGTGAATCTATGCACATCTGTCTTGGCCGGTGAGTTTAAAGTGCTCCAGGACCCGTGGAAGCCTTACAAACCTCCTTGGAAGCAATCTAAGCGAAGTACTGCACGCTCTTGGACATGCTACTGCAGAAGGCTTGTCGTTCTCACTTATGAAAGTCTACCAAAGCCTGAAAAATAAAATTGGGCATACAACTGTGTCCCTCCTGGCCACATTGAAAAGAACCTGCAGTTTCTGGTAAGGAAATAGAGTATTTATATATGCTTCTGGTATTGTTTTGTCTAGTAATGATAGCATTTCAGGAGAGGGCAGGGCCCTGCCAAGTCCACACAGAGAGAAAAGAGTCAAAGTCATTGGAGTGATTTGACCAGAAGATCTTTGTCAGCTGGTCTCTGCTTTAAAATGGACTTAAACCCAAAGTCATCTTTTTTGTTTGTTAAACTAGTACAAGTCTTCCCAGATTATTTGTAAACTCCAGAGGAGTGCCAGGAGGAGTTGGGACTGTCGCACCGCTTGAGCTTGCACAGTGGCCTCTCTACTGACCACAAGGTCCATGTAGCTTCAGCCTTCAGGATCTCTCATGGACGTTCGAGTGGCAATGTAAGACCTCTCCTTTGCAGTCACAGACTTCCAGCGTTTGGCAAGGTCTCCACTCCTTGAAAGATTGGGGGATGACTGTGTGCTCCTTGTCAACCAAGTAAGATCCTCGAGACGCTGAGGAGGAGAGAATGATCTGATGATCTGGATTTGGGCCTTCATCAGATACTAGGTGGGATGTAAACGTTCAAAACCTGATAGAACTATCCAAAGATTCTTTTTTTCTTTTTTGTTTCTTTTTCTTCAATTGCTCTGTCTCTTCTCTTTGATAATCGCCTTATTTTCAGGAGTATTGTGAAGGGATTACCTCTTTGCATTTTTTTAAGACTGCAAATCCAGTCTATTTGTCTCTAGTTTTCATTCACTCCTCCTATCTCTTTCCCATCCCTCTTCAGAGACCTTGTTTTAGAAACCAGCAAAGGCTAGAATCCTTCTGATTTGAGACAGCACGTGCAGAGTTCAGACAGCAGTGGGTTCGTGCTCATTGGTTTTGATCCTAAAGAAGAAAATGGTCAAAGATGGGCTGCTAGCCTTCATGACATCTCAGCATCTCCATCCTCTGCCTTGGTTTGAGGTTCTGTTTGCTGGTTGAGGCTTCCCCCCCCCGTGCTCTGGAAGTGGGAACTGGTGTCTCTTCTCCAGCAGTCCTCCTGCTGGCTAAAGCAAGGCAAGATGCAGCGTGGGCCAGGCAGTTGTGTGGCTTGGATCTGAACCTTCTGCTGTAGTCTTCTGTTACCCTGCTGTTTCTGCCTAGTGTAATCTTCATGGAAAACATTTGGATCATATACCCTGAGGGTTGCCAGCCAGGAGCCAGGCAGCATCCAGACTGTCAGTGTAAAGCATCTTCCATTAAAAGAAGCTGTTTTGGCTGTGGGTCAGAACATTTTGGCATGCAGCAGGTCTTTTCCTGGATTTACCCAGGAAATGTTTGCTGTTTGGGTACAGCAGCCCTTTCCTCTTAACAGCAGCTTCAGTAATGCTGGACTGGGTTGTAGCCCCGAAACAGCCTGGATAATCTGTCAGCCTCGTGTCATACTGTGCTGTGAATCTACAGTGGGAAGGTTCCCGTGGGCCTTCCTGTATCACGCCTGCCTCTGCTGACGTGGAAGCCCTTTATCCTCAAGCCATGGATTATAGCAATAGCGGGATCGAGTAGTGCATAAACACCAATACATGAATGAGCTAAACTTTGTGAGGAAGAATGGTATGGAGGAAGAGGGAACTGAAGGCCAAATAAGAATCCTGCTCATTTTCTGGAGTTGAGTTTGAAATATTTGTGGCCAGAATTTTTTTTTTTTACGATTTCCACTCCCCCATGATCTCCAGAATGCATTTCATACCTGCAGATTGCTTGCTGTTGTAAGCTCCTTGCTGTCTTTAGACCTGGCCACATGTCACCTGTAACAGGCATTTGGGCGATGAAGATGTGGTGATCAGCAGAGTAAGAAGTAATTTTTTTTGTTAAACTGCTTAAGGGAATAAGAGCCAGCTTTTTCCAGATGATAGTCAACAGCCTTGGGCACCAACCCCCCCTCTCTTCAATGGTCCCTTGCTCCCATCGGATTTCCATCATTCACAGTGCAAGAGTCAGGCACGTGCAGACATCACCTCGCTTCCAACACAGCTTTGACTTGTTCCCCGACCGTCATCCACGCTGTGCACAAACTGAGGCGGATTTCTGTGGAAAGATGATGTCTGGCCGTGAGTTAAAGTGGGTGTTGTCAGGGGGTGTCAGAGAATTGTGACCATCCATCCAGGCCACCGAAGGGGAACAACATCAGAAGTGTTTGTTGATAGCAAAGGTTTGTTCTGCGTTCTCTGAGCCAGTACCTTAGTGGTTGTAGACCATTTCATCCCATCTTTCACTAGCATGTTTATTCACAGACTCCTCCCTCATCCATTCACAGCCTCCTCCCTCATCTGTTCTTCTATTCCTTTTAATTCCTTCCTCATCTCTCGGGTGCCAGTAAGCACTGGCAGTAGATGGGAGACTCTTCTGATCTTTGTTTTGGTGTGACATTGGCATCCCAAGTTGCCAGAAGCAACTGGGGTTGAATTCCCTCATTCTGTGCAAATATTGCAAGTCTGCTCTGGTTGGCAAGTGAGAGCTTGTGGAACTGAGAGCACATGTGGGACAAATGGGATCTTGACTGAAGGACACAGCCAACTGCCAGGAAGCGTCTGCTGGGCTGGTGCAAGCTGAGATGACCAGAAACTGATGAACATTTGTTACCCCTGTGGCTTTTCCTGGGGGTAGTCAGAGATAACAGACAGCCCTTGGGCAACTGTGCAGAGGAAAACGTCACAAGGAAAAAAGGCACCAGAAGAAGCAAAGTTTGCTTTGTTTTAATGACTGAACAATTCTACTTGTTGCAGCCTACCACAAAAAAAAACAAAAACACCACACCAAATCATTGAGGCAGACCTCCATCATAGAAACCTTGATCTGCACAGCTCGTGGTTCACAGATACCCTTTCATCTGCAGGTAATGGAAAGCATTAGGTGACTCTGGCAGTGGTCGTGGGACATTAGCAGTCAAAACTTCACGAGGTGATGTGCACCTGAGGACAGAACCTCATGGGAGTCACTGGGCAGCTGTGGCTATGAGCAGCAAGCCCATAGAAGCCCATACAGTGAAAATCCACCAGGGAGATCCCCCTGGGCACGATGGTGGGCAGCACCGCTGTTAGAGCTCCCCGACAGCAGTGTCAGCACAACTGCACGGAGTCCAGTTACTGCTGCCTAGCGTAAAGTGCAAGTTACTGTCAAACAAGCAAGTCCTAAATAAAATCCATCAATGTAAAACACTGTGAAGACGTTTTAAGCCAAGTGGCTGTACTTCCAAATGAAGCCAGCTGGGAGCACATGCACAGACCGCGGGTCTCGGCTGATGTGTGGTATCTTGCTACGCTGCAGTAGCCTGGTTGGTTGTAATGATATGAACGTGCTCTCATCCTGAAGAACTTGTGTGAAATATTTCATGTATCGTGTGATGCTAAGGACGTTGAGTTCAGCGGATAAGACTCGTGTCTCTTCCCATCTTAACTTTTTCTCAAGCAGGATGTTCCACTCCTGAATCAAGGGAATGAGCACTTTGAACCAGTGTAAGATATTCTTGTGACACAGACTGCATGCATGTCGTGACTTCAGTGTGATCCAGATGTTTTCAATCTCTTTTTTTCGTTCTTTTGTTAAAGCTGAAGTTTGTCTGCCACTTCGTAGTCAGGACTTCAGAATTCTTGTGACCTCCTGGTCCTGGTTAACTGAAGCCCTCGGTGGACTTGGGTGTCCCTGATGGCCTGTGATGTCCATGCTGTTTGGAAACTCCCAGTGTCGTTCTCCCTCTGGGACATATCCTAGGCCTGGGGTTGCAGTGGTTCAGAATAAATTTTCCCAGTATCTTCCCAGTGGTTTAGCACCAGGCATCAGCCAGGCCCCACCCTGCTGCTTGCTCACATACCCCCTCTGGAGAGAATCAGAAGGGTAAAAGTGAGAAAATTCATGGGCTGAGATAAAGACAGTTTAACATGTAATGCAAACCAAGGAATCCGTTCCCTGCTTCCCGTGGGCAGCTGGGTGCTCAGCCATCCCCAGGGCAGCCGGGCTCCATCACGCGTGACGGTGACTTGGGAAGACAAATGCCATCACTCCAACATCCCCCTTCCCTTCCTCTTCTCCCAGCTTTATATGCTGAGCATGATGTCCTATGGTATGGAATACCCCTGGGGTCAGCTGGGGTCAGGTCTCCCAGCTGAGCCCCCCCAGGCCCTTGCTGGTCTGCTGGGGCGAGCAGCAGAAATGACCTTGGCTCTCTGAAAGCCTTGCTCCGCGGGAATGAACACATCCCGGTGTTATCACCCCCATTCCCAGCAAAAACCCAAAACACAGCTCTATACCAGCTACTGTGGAGAGAATTCACTGTATCCCAGCCAAAACCAGCACAAGGTGAATTTTTACTTAATAGTTAATGAGACTAGAAAAAATATTTTCTTTAGCTGCTGTGGCTGTGTTCAAAGGGCATGTAGGAGCCAGAGTAATCAGGCTGTGAGGTTGCTCAAGGCTAAGGGATTTGGACATCTAGTTTCTAGGCAGCTTGGAAACTCCTAGTCTAAATACAAATATTAAAACAATCTATAGAAGGGTTGGATAGTTTCACAAGCGTTTAAAGCGTGCTCTGGAAAACTCATTCAATTCCTGAAGACTGAAGTTGCCCTCTGAGTGTGTGTGAGAAGCAGCAGCCTTTTTACCTGACAAATGTGACGTTTGCTCTGTTTCTGTTTTTCTTCAAGCCGGCAACCCTCTTGTTCAGCAAAGTGGACAGCCGCTAATCCTTACGCAGAACCCAGCCTCGGGTCTGGGCACAATGGTCACTCAGCCGGTATTGCGACCTGTACAGATCATGCAGAATGCCAATCATGTCACGAATTCTCCGGTGACCAGCCAGCCCATCTTCATAACGACCCAGGTGAGTGCCCGTCCAGCCAGGATGATCTGGTGCACTCATCTGTGGAAGACTCTTCTCTGTTAAGAAGCAGTCAAATGCCTGTTTGTCTTGTGCGCTTTGGTGGATGTTACACTTGAGCTGAAATCTGTTGGGGTTTGGGGTTTTTTTTTAATTTATGCAGGTTTAGAAATAGCTTGTTTGGGAATAGCTTGTGTTCCTAGTCGTTTGGCAGTTGAATCTTACTTGAGGAAAACTGGCCAGGTTCCACGCCTCAGCAGGTCCTGTGGAGCCAGCGCAGGTCTGGTGGGATGTCACGCTGGCTCTCGCTTGTGGCCTTACCGGTGGGGCCTGACTCCCTGCTGCAGGTGGGTCTGTCCGCTCTGCGTGAGTTGGACCTTGCTGAATACTCAAGTGCTTTGTTTTATTTTCGTGGGAAATGTGCAGGTGAGTTTATTTTTAAACGTCCACTGGCTTAACTTTGAGCATTTGCTAAGACCTGGGAGAAGGTTTCTGCAGGTGCTTAGGGGAGGAGACCTTGAGAGTGGAGGCTGTAGATGGGAATGTTGTAGAGCATAAGGAAGGTGGCCCTGCTGTTGGGTCAGGTGCTGGCCGAGCACAGCAAGGCCTCATAGTTTAGTTATCTAGAGATGATAATACTGGGGGGTGGGGGGGCAATTATTTATTTGTTTGATTGATTTTTTTAGGGTAGAAAGCTCATTGAAAGTGTTTCAAATATGCTTAGTATGGTAATGGTACTGTTTGACTGCAGGGATTTCCCGTGAGGAATGTGCGGCCTGTACAAAACACAATGAACCAAGTTGGAATTGTTCTGAATGTACAGCAAGGTCAAACAGTTAGACCCATCACCCTCGTCCCAGGTGAGGACTGAAACAAGCCAAGGCCGCTGTCGAGTTCCTTTCCGGAGTACCAAGGGTTAAAAAAAAAAAAAAAATCTCTATATATTTGAAATTGGTATTTCACCTTGTGGTTTAGCCTGCAGGCAGCTACACACCACACAGCCATTTGCTTACTCCCCCTGCAGTGGGGTGGGGGAGTGAATCGGGGGGGGGAAAAAGGGTAAAACTCGTGGGTTGAGATAAAGACAAGTTAAGAGGACAGGAAAGGAAGGGAAAATAATAATAATGATGAAAGAATACACAAAACAAGTGATGCGCAGTGCAGTTGCTCACCACCCACTTAAAACTTCCACTGAAATTCCTGGGAATTTTGGGAGCTCGGCAGTGTTGGAAAATAGGCTGCATTCGGTTGTGACAAGGAATGGCATTCGATTATTTGATTGGCCTTGTTTGTTTATTTATTTTTGAAGCCCCAGGTACCCAGTTTGTTAAACCAACAGTTGGAGTTCCTCAGGTGTTCTCGCAAATGGCCCAGGTGAGACCAGGTACAACCATGCCGGTCCGACCCACCACCAACACTTTCACCACGGTCATTCCGGCCACGCTTACCATCAGGAGCACTGTACCACAGTCCCAGGCACAACAGCAAAGTAAGTCCACTCCCAGCACCTCCACAACTCCTACTGCAACGCAGCCAACACCACTTGGACAGTTAACTGTGCAGCAGCCAGGGCAGTCCAGTCAAGCTACTAACCCCAAATTAGGTAAGACTTGCCATGGAGAAGCCAGGGGACTCGAGTGTATAACACTGTCTATGATTTGATCCTCAAGCATACAGCGTAGCAGCTAAAAGGCAGACGTTGAGTCAGAACTCCTGGGTTCTATTTTTGCCTCTGTCACTGACTCACGCTTCAGCTCTCTTACCAACCTGGAAAATTGAGGATCATCCTGCCATCATGTCCAGTTCGGTTTGAGAACCAGTTACATTTTGTAGAATGTTCCGAGACCATCAATTAGAAGTCCCCAAAAGTGAAAAATAGTCTTTGTTAATACCTTGTACTTTTGGAAGGGTGAGGTTAAATAGATGATGAACACACACAGAAACTAGCCACGGTGATGGCTTTTTTTTTTTTGAATGTTGGCTGAATTCGTGAGTGAAATGATTGCTCGAGAACAGTGACAAACAATTTGAAAAGGAAAAAAAAATCTGCTTCATGCAGCAAGCAGTCAGGTTATTTCTAGTTTTAAGTGGCCATAATCACATACAGCCGCATTTAGAAAAGAAATACAAATAATTTTTGTGACCGTCAGTATCCTGTTTAGTTCATCGTGGGACTTGGCTCATACCTTGGAGTGTGATCTGGAAGGGTAGGGAAATGGACTTTCCCAGCCTTGCCGGCCTTCGCGTTACTGGACAGGATAACTGATGGCTTAGGCATCTTTGGGGAAGACTCCAGGTAGAAGAGCAAGAGGCAAGGCATACTCGCTGGGGGCGGGATTCAGACAGTGGATCAGAACTCAGCGATTCCTTCTGAGCCGCCTTGTGTTACCCGTTCCCTTGGCAGTGAGCATTGCGAGCTTTGTGACTGTAAAGAGACCCGGAGTGACTGGTGAGAACAGCAATGAGGTTGCTAAGCTAGTGAATACCCTGAACACCGTTCCTTCGTTAGGACAGAGCCCTGGCCCGCTGGTGGTTTCCAACAGCAGCCCTGTGCATGGTTCCCAGAGATCGAGTGTTTCAGAGTCGTCGTCATCGTCGTCGTCATTAAAAGGTATGGTCTGTAGTGGCTGTCTTAACTGGCTCATTCTGCTGAGGATTCAGAAGTTTATTTTCTGGAGTAAAAAAAAAAAAAAAAAGCAAACCTGTAACTACTGAGATTCCATAATAGGGGTAAACACTTGGACAGCTTTGCTATTAATTTCTTCATCTTCATCTGTACACTTTTATCCAGTGATTGGGTCTTGTTTGTGGAGATTTGCTTGCATACGTTATTTTGCATTCCGAATTACTGGTGTGCATGCTGCCAACCTGAGAATACACACGCCCAAAATACTCTGTACAAGGAGGCAAATGGATAAAATCTTTGCTTCTCTTCTTCCAAAAAAGCACCTTCCTAAGGTGTTTGGGTGCCCAAAGGTTGATGGAAGGTACATTGCATGTCATCTGTCTCCTGAGTTTCTTACTACAGCTGGAGGTGAAGATGAGGCATTTTAGTCTGACGGAAAACTAAAGCCAACAAATGCTTAAAGAAACCTAACAAAAGCTTAAAGAAAAAGGGAGATGAGCTGAGCTGATCTTTTTTCCTTTTTTTTTTTTTTTTTTTAATTTATTAAGTCTAATTTTGAGATGCTCCTATTCTTACTTTAGCTACCAGGGAGTGTGTTTTGTCATACAGATTGACAGAAGTTTGCATGCTTTTGCCTTTTTCTTGCCTCTTCCAGTCTAGTTTATAGTTAAAAGTGCAGCTCTTGAAACTGAATTGTTTCAGCATGCCAAACAGATTGCCTGGATTGAAGATGAGGCGTAAGGATTCTATTTTCTTGTTTTGTGTTTTTCCTGTTGCAGTCAGTTCATCTCCTATTCCCACGTTTGATCTGCAAGATGGCGGCAGGAAGGTCTGCCCAAGATGTGATGCTCAGTTCCGAGTCACTGAAGCTTTAAGGGGACATATGTGTGTAAGTAACCATTCTGCGATGAGCAGTGGGTGATGGCTCGTGACTGTGGAGTGCGAAGAGCAGTTCTTCGCCCTAGATCAGGGACTTCTGTGGAAAGGAAGAGACTGTGACTAGGAGAAAGCGAGAGGCAAAGGAGAGGCTTTGGCAGGCCTTCCACAGCATCCCTCGCTGGAAGTAGGTAGAGCCTCAGGTTTATGTCCTGTTGGTGCCAGGAGATGCATTTGTTTTCTGATCTTGCATATCAGTAAGCAATCAAAATGGAAAATCAGATGTTGACTCTGCATTGCCCTTTCCTCAAGAGTTTCCTAGAGCTCCCCTGTCTTCTCTTAGTACTGGTTAGTCTTTGTTTAATCGTATATATAGTTCTTCCTAGATAGACTTTAACGTGGGGGTTTTTGTGTGTGTGGTGTTGGGTTTTTTTTTTTCTTTTAGTACTGCTGCCCTGAAATGGTTGAATTCCTCAAGAAAAGAAAATCTCTAGAATCTGAACCAAATATTCAATCTGCAAAGCCTCCATCTCCAGAAAAAACTACAGCTGTTGCTTCACCACCCTCTTCTACTCCTATCCCTGCACTGTCCCCACCTGCTAAAGCTCCAGAGCCAAGTGAAAACGTAGTTGACTCATCCCAAAGCAAGCTCATTATGTTAGTAGATGATTTCTACTACGGCAGAGACGGTGGCAAAGTGAGCCAGCTACTGAACTTCCCCAAGGTTCCAACTTCCTTCAGGTGTCCACACTGCACCAAGAGGCTAAAGAACAACATACGGTAAGAGGAATGCCATGGGCCAGAAAAGCAGTCTGCAGGGTTCTGAATACCTCTGATCTGCAGAGGTAAAACTGACTTGTAAGCGTCAGTCTCTCGGGCCCTACAGCTTTCCCATGTTGGAGCTTAATACTGGAACCGAGGCGCAAAAGGGAGAGGTTTGCCCGTTGTCACACACGCCAGTCAGGGCAGACATTGTAAGATCGTGTGGTTAGAATAATTGTGTGCTTATTCTTCAGCAGAGAAGCCTCGCTTGCTCGTCGCTAGTCTTACTAGATAATAGGAAGTAATTCTTTGTGAAGAACAACTCTTCTCATCTTTATTTCAGTGCTTTTTCAACAGAGGGAGAAAATACTTTTGTGAAACAGTGTGTTTGTCTGAGGCAGCCACTATGTTGTTCTACTGTGATAAGTTGAAGTGTTTTGTCATCATCGCTGAATACCTGGCTGGGGTCAGAAGTGCTCGAAAGCAAGTAGTACAGCCTCTGACTGCAAAACCTGTTCTCTCATTCTCCTAGGCTTAGGGAGCGGGAGGTTGCTGCGTAGAAGGAGATTTTGCTTGCTTTTGATGGGAAGAGCAAGAAGGAAACCTCTTAACGCTGTTAGAAAACCTCCTGGTGTCGCATGCATAATGCTTTCAGGGTTACAGGTGCAAACTGTTGGGATTTCGGTTCACACGCTTTCTCTGTGCCCCCATAAGGTTTATGAATCACATGAAGCACCACGTTGAACTGGATCAGCAGAACGGAGAGGTAGACGTCCACACCATCTGCCAGCACTGCTACAGACAGTTCTCCACTCCCTTTCAGCTGCAGTGTCACTTGGAGAATGTCCACAGTCCCTACGAGTCAACAAGTAAGTTGATGTTGCTGTTGTCGTTTGTTCAGGTTTAAGAGGGTTTCCGTCTTGTATGAACTGCAGATCTGTTGAGAAAGGCGTCGCTGTTCTGCCTTGCCTCTTGGTTCTGCAGGCCAGCAGAAAAATCTGTCTAAATTACATTTCTGCAAACTTACTGTCAGGAGTATTTTAAAGATCAAGTTCGATAATAATGTTGTGGTAGAATTTCATTTTTAGCGGTAGGTTGACACCTGATTTTCAAATGGCTTGCAGTTTCCTCATGAGGAAGTCTTCCTTCTTGTCCTACCCACTGCTTTGTTTAAGAGAACTCTTGCTGCCTTTTAGAAGCTTCTCGGGATGTATTTTGTTGTCTACCCACTTCAGAGAGTTGAGAGCTGGGTTTTTCTCGTTCAGTTGACTGGTGGTCTCTTGTTCCGAGTTGTTACACTACCAGTTGCAGGTGTCTCTGGTGTGTTTTAACAGGGTGGGGTTTGTCCCCCAGCTGTTACTGCTGTACCTTTCTTTCGCAGCAAAGTGCAAGATTTGCGAATGGGCGTTCGAGAGCGAGCCAATGTTCCTACAGCACATGAAGGACACCCACAAGCCTGGGGAGATGCCCTATGTTTGTCAGGTATTAAAAGTGGTTTGGGGCTCGGCTTCATAAACGCCTATTAGAGACTAAGAGGAAATGTGGCACTTTGCAGCAGCGTGTGGCTCGTAGGTGTCCAAAACAGGCTCGGGCCATGGAACAGTGCTGTGGAGCCTGTTGCATTTTTTCCCAGGTGTGGACTTGGAGAAGTCCAGTGGCTCTGAGGGCAGCACGAGTAGCTGGATGTTCGCCAGGGGTTTCCAGCCCTCTGAAGCTGGATCAGCTTGGTAGACGTTTGTTTAGTCCCACTGGCATTCAGAGCCTAATTTTTTTTTTTCCTCCCAGGGCCTGCAGGCAAATTGCTGTGCCATAAAGAGAAGTTGTCACTCTGGAGCAGATGAGATTGTGTTGCTTGTGTGATACCTTTTCTTGACACTCTGTTGCCATGAGATTTGTGCTTGCATCGATTCTGAACGTGGCATCTCCACCCAGAGGTCCTAACACTGCCCCTCCAAAAAGAAAAAACAGAGAAGAACCTTCTAAAATATATTATGTTAAACAGATTACGTTCCAAATCCTGTGTTTTGCATAGACCCTGAAGAAACTGCTCTTGAATAGATTCCAGCTGCTTTGCATTGACTGTCTCTCCTGTTTTCTTTTTTCTGGGATCTGGAGCTTGAATTCTCACTACTTTCTTTTTATACAAGTAGTTCAAATCTGTTTCTCCAAACTACTCTGAATGTACACTGCTTGGTTTAGTATCTTGCAGCTGGAATAAGCTAGCAGGTTCTTTAGGACCTGGTTCCTAAACTCCACTGATAAGTGTCCTTGGGGATCTGGGCATTGCTGTTGAGATCTCCGTGTTGCAGTGGCGGATGTGAGGCGGATTCCTGTGTTACTGCACTGTTAATTGTCTCTGTCCGCTCCTGTAGGTCTGTCAGTATCGTTCATCGCTCTACTCTGAAGTGGACAGCCATTTCCGCATGATCCACGAAGACACGCGGCACCTGCTCTGTCCTTACTGTCTCAAAGTCTTCAAGAATGGCAACGCTTTCCAACAGCACTTCATGAGGCATCAGGTACTCGGTCAGGGCTGTAGCCCTCTTTGAGGCGGTTCCCTCTCCACAGAGATTCCCTGGATAGTAAGCATGCGATGAGTTGAGCGTTTGCTTGGAATAAAAACAGAAAGAAAGAAAACTTGGCTGAAAGAGGGGGTTTAGTAGGTGCTGCATTTGCTCCGTAACAAATGCGATTTGCACGCTGTCATTCCAGACCTTCCATAGGGATTGTGCTGGAGAGAAGAGGCATTGCTCCTCTGGGAGTAGCACAGATTGTTGTTCCTTAGCAGAAAAAAGCATGTTTTGCTGGACTCTGTGCTTCATGGGATGATCAGCCAAAGTGGGCTCTGTGTTCATTGGGGTTTTACATGTTTTTTACCTCTAGGTAATAAATAAGTAAATAATACTGTGCGCACACAAATGAATATAACTATCATAGCTCGGTGTTCTGTTTCCATATACGTTGGCTGTAATGACAACATATTTTAGGTGGGCGTAGCTGAAGTGTACTTTCAGAATACAGAAGCGTAGCGTTCTCACTGAGTGCCTGAATTGATTTGCCCCTGAAGCCCCTCGCTGACTCCCGTAAGAGGCAGAGGCAAGGCAACTTCTGAAGGAGCGCTGGCCCCCACGCTGCTCTACTCGTGTGCCTTACTTTGGCTTAAACAAGCTGGCTAGGGCTTGTTCTGGGGCACTTCAGCTCTGGTGTGTCTGCAGAGCCTGATGATTTTAATTAAAAAAACAAAATAAACAAAAAATTGAAAACCAAACCCCCCAAGATATAGGGCTTGGTGGGAAGGGGCGTTCAGATGCTGAAGGAAAACGGGGCTGCCTTTGGTTTCAAAGAGGGGAAAAGTGGCTGGTTGTCTTTTCCTTTTGACAGTTTATTTTTTAACAAAAAACCCTGCTGTGTTGTGACTTCCATTCCTCTAAAATGAAATGTATTTCACTTGTGTTTGCTTTAGAAGAAGAGCGTTTACCACTGCAACAAGTGTAGACTCCAGTTCCTGTTTGCCAAGGATAAAATTGAACACAAGCTGCAGCACCACAAAACTTTCCGAAAGCCCAAGCAATTAGAAGGATTGAAACCTGGAACCAAGGTAAGAAATGCAAGTTGGCAGCAGGCCTCTGTCCTCTGTTCCCTCAGGAAGCACCCGTAGCATCTCTTTTGGTGTGTATTTATTAAGTGCTGCCAAACTGATATTTGCTTCATCTGCATCACTTAAAGCACACTCACTGGGACAGAGAAACACTTTGGTTCTGTCCGCGTTGTGTTGAGTTCACCAGATACTTCACAGAGGCAATAAGTGAGAGAGAGAGGAGGTGGAAGTGGCACGCCAGGGGTTAAACTCTGCAAACCAAGGTGTCTACAAGCCAAGGTTCTGCTGTCTGGATGCCCTCTGTAGTCATTAGGGACAAACAGGCGCTTCTGGGGCTCAAGTCGTGTGTCCCCTTTTTGGCTCCTGCTGCCCTGGGTGGGACGAGTGGTGTCCTAGGAGCACCTCTTTATTCTCTGCTCGGAGTCTGAAAGACTGCTCCAAACAGAGGACTCTGAATTTGGATAGCTCGCTTCTGCCCTTGTGTTTTAGGAGGTATGGGTGTATCTGTTTTCTGCAGGTTACAATCAGGGCATCTAGAGGACAGCCACGGACAGTGCCAATATCTTCAAATGACATGCCGCAGGGCACTGGACAGGAAACCACTCCGCTGTCATCTTCTACCGATCCCCAGCCCATCTTCCTGTACCCGCCTGTCCAGAGGAACGTCCAGAAGAGAGCGGTCAAAAAAATGTCAGAACGTTTTGCTAAATTTCAAATTTAAAAAGATTTTTGAAAGGAAATTTAGTTAGCTCTTTAATGCCACGGTGAGGGGTGATACGGTCCTCGGCACTGGACAGCTCTGCCTTACCAGTTGCCAAGGAAACTTTATGCTGGGAGAATCCAGCTTCCCACAAAACCAGGATTATGTCGTGTTATGAGCGCCCTTAAGGTGAAACTGTGAAATACCAAATTAGCTAGGCACCCCTCCTATGTCCTGCTGCCTTGTCTTACGAGATGAGCGTCCAGTCGGGAGTTTTTTTTTTTTAATTTATTATCCACTGTTAAACTGCTCCTGCCTACAGCAAGTGGGCAATGTGCAGCCTGGCACTGAGGTGCCCTAGGAAGCTCGGGTTCAGGATCAGACAAGCCTGACTGCAGGCTTCTGAAAGCTGACATGTCGTTAAATTCCTCGCTGTCCTGATGACTGTTACGACTCCCACAATGCCTGTTCAGACACTAACGAAAACATCCCTCTTCTCTTCAGGAGTGTCCTGGGGAGGCAGACTTGTCTGGAGTGCAGCTTCGAAATCCCCGACTTCCCAAACCACTTTCCCACCTATGTGCACTGTTCGCTATGTCGCTACAGCACTTGCTGCTCCAGAGCTTACGCCAACCACATGATCAAGTATGTCTGATTCTCTGAACGCTGCCGTAGAAATTCCTCCTGCCTGGACGCAGCAGCACCTCTGTGCCTGCCTGCCTGCACTGTAGGAAAGGGGGATCGGGGAATTCCAGTTCATTGCAGTGGTTTGTAAGACGCTGGGCACAGATTCTGAATCGGCACAGGCGTGGGTGGTGGCTTTCAGATGAGATGAGAAAACTGAGCGCAAGAGCCGAGATCCATCCCGAGCTCTCGGTGTTTTACCTACTGGCATGAACTGCAAGCTGCTGCACAAAACTCACTTTTCAGTGCTCCTAGGATTTCTTGCAAAATTCTCAGATGTAATAATTTAGAAGTATTGAAAAGGAAAAGAAAAAAAAAAAAAACCAAACCTATGCCATGCTTCTACAAGGCTGTGGTCTGTACCGGGCTGTGGCTGGAGCATAGAACAGGATGGCAGAACAGTTCCTCCAAAATCTGGGTGTTTTTAAATGTTATTGTACAGGGGTTTTATTTGGACACAGAGTTTTCGTCTCCTGGAGTACCAGCCTGGCAGACAAAATATTAAACCCCAGCTTGGGTCTGTCTTTGTAAATGTGCTGGATTGTGCATGGGTTTATGGCTCTTTAAATACCCAGAATAACTCTGACGTTTCATAAACTCTTTTGTCTTACAGCAACCACGTTCCTCGGAAGAGTCCAAAATACTTGGCTTTGTTTAAAAACTATACTGCCTGGTAATGGAAAACTTGTCGTCTGCTTCTGATCACCGGGGAATGTGCATTCACTTTCTGAGCTTCCAGTTCTCTTCTCTCATGATCTGCTTCTGAAGAAGCTCTGTTTAGTTTTTGCCACACAGGAAAATACACTGAATTAAGGGCAATTTGTTGAGACTCCCATTGCCTTCCAGTGGGAGTTAATGTTTTGGGGTGGGGACACTGCCTGTATACACCGGAGGGTGATGGGGTTTTCCTGGTGGTTAGTGAGGGGATGTATGTATTTCAGTATCTGATACTAAGCTCACGTCTTTTATTTTCTTTTTTTTCTTTTCCCCTCCAGTGGTGTAAAGCTGTCCTGTTCCTCTTGCCTCTTTGTAACCTCTGAGGGTGATGCAATGGCCAAACATCTGGTCTTCAACCCATCTCATGAGTTCAGTAACATTATTTTCCGAGGTAAGAGCTTAAACAGGAGCAGGGAAGCTGCAGAAAGTTAAGGCAGGGTGTAACACCTCAGTGCATAGGCTCCAGGTCAAATACATCTGTGTTCAGCATTGGGCTGAGCACTTGCTGAGTGCAGAGTTCTAACAAAACCTCCTGTTGGGGACCTTGTGTGGCTGCCTGAATGAGTCTTCATTGTCATGGAGATGGGAGAGTTAAGCTCTAAGTGTGGCTGGGAGCTCAGCGGGCTCTCATGGGATCCTCCCAGGGAAAGACAATGCCCAGGGCTTCAGCGATTCCTCCCAGACGTGGCTGTACCTCCCCGACACCAGGAGGCCTTGAGCAGCTGCTGATCCCAGGATTTCAATAGAGCCTCCAAGTGCCATTCCGGCCACTTGCTGTGAATTGCTGCAGCGGGGATTGCCTGCAGGGGTCTGGCCAAAGCCGAGCTTTCCTAACCAGGCTCCCTTTGTTACTGCAAAGGGACGTGGGGTTGTCTCAAGGACTGCTGATGAGCGTGGCTCTGCCCCATGAGCGGTGCTCCTGTCAGTTTGGGTGTGGGAGGAGGCTGGGGTTTGGACGGACGGGTGAGCATTAGCTGTTCCCGCAGCACGTGGGATGCGTCGGAGTAGCAGGCAACAGAGGGACTCTGATCGTAAGAGCTTGTTTGTTTGCACTTCATGTTTGTTTGCTGAGCTACAAATGCTTTTGTTGTTTTGTTTTTCTTAACAGGGCCTACTTGGATATCACATTCCAGGTAAACTGTTTGTAAACTCTTACCTGCCGTCATCTGCTTCCGTTTGTGGGGTTGGGTTTTGGCTTTTCGCTTGTTTGTTTTCCCTCAACAGCTTCATTCTCTCGGTTTTAAGAAGGTCCTGTGTTCTCTCCCTTCAAGGCACATTCAGCCCCAGGACAAAAGCATGAAGAACACGTGCCCTACCTATTCCCCAAGTAAAGCTGCTACTGTGAAAACAAAGTCTGTGTTGCCTGCGAAAGACGACCTGGAGCCTGAACTGGCCCCGGCAGCCTACAGCAGACCTCTGGCCTGCCAGGAGGAAGAGTGCTTAAACATCGACGCTCAAGACGACGAGCAGCCGACGAAGGAGCCTGAGCCTGCGAGCAAAAAGGAGCAGCTGTCAGTCAAAAAGCTGCGCGTCGTGCTGTTCGCGTTGTGCTGCAACACCGAGCAGGCTGCCGAGCACTTCCGGAATCCTCAGAGGCGGATCAAGCGCTGGCTCCGAAGGTTTCAAGCTTTCCAAGAAGACAACTTGGCGTCCCTGTCAGAGGGCAAGTACCTCAGCTTGGAGGCTGAAGAGAAACTGGCGGAATGGGTCCTCACGCAGAGGGAGCAGCAGCTGCCCGTGAACGAGGAGACCCTCTTCCAGAAAGCCACCAAGATTGGCCGGTCCCTCGAAGGTGGCTTCAAGATCTCCTACGAGTGGGCGGTGAGGTTCATGCTGCGGCACAACCTCAGCACGCACACGCGAAGGGCAGTGGCTCACCCCCTCCCCAAAGACGTAGAGGACAACGCCAGTTGCTTCATCGAGTTTGTGCAGCGGCAAATCCACACTCAAGACCTGCCTCTCTCCATGATCGCGGCCATCGACGAAATCTCGCTCTTCCTCGACGTGGAGGTGCTGAGCAGCGACGACAGGAAGGAGAACGCTTTGCAGACGGTGGGAACCGGGGAGCCCTGGTGCGACATCGTCCTGACGATCCTCGCCGACGGCAGCGTTCTCCCAACGCTGGTCTTCTACAGGGGTCACGTACAGCAGCCCGCCAACGTGCCGGAATCTATCATGTTGGAAGCGAAGGAGAACGGATACAGCGACGACGAAGTCATGGAGCTGTGGTCGTCCAGAGTGTGGCAGAAGCACACGGAGTGTCAGAACAGCAAGGGCATGCTCGTGCTGGATTGTCACCGAACGCACCTATCGGAAGAAATACTTTCCTTGCTGAGTGCGTCCAGCACTCTGCCGGCTGTTGTCCCTGCTGGCTGCAGCTCCAAAATCCAACCTCTAGATGTTTGTATAAAACGGACTGTGAAAAATTTCTTGCATAAAAAGTGGAAAGAGCAAGCCAAGGAAATGGCGGACTCCACATGCGACTCGGACATTCTTCTCCAGCTGGTTTTATGCTGGCTGGCAGAGGTCCTGGAGGTCATCAGTGACTCTCCTGAACTCGTGCAGCAGTCCTTCCTGGTGGCCAGCGTGCTGCCCGGCCCCGACGGCACGGCCAACTCGCCCACGCGCAACGCCGACATGCAGGAGGAGCTGATCGCCTCGCTGGAGGAGCAGCTGAAGCTGAACGAGGAGCAGCAGGAGGCGGCGGCGGCTGAGGCCCAGGATCGGGCCCAGGCCGAGGAATCTGCAGACCCAGAAATCCTCCATCAGCTCTTCGAGGGGGAGAGCGAGACTGAATCGTTTTACGGCTTTGAAGACGCTGATTTGGATCTGATGGAAATCTGAGCACTGGTCTGCGAATCGCGATCCGGAAAGGGTTGTTCTTTGAATAAATGTTGGCTGAGACCATTACACTTCCCTGTGGATTTGTGGGCTTAGGAAACTCGTAGGCGATCACTCAGATAAATAGCCATTTATGCTGTTCATTTATAAGTTTTGTGCTTTTTTAAAAGGAAAATCACTGTGTTGGTATTTTCTGAAAATATATTGTGGGTGACTATTTTTGCGTTTTCTTTACCTCACTGTACCATAGTTTTCTGTTTTTATTGTGCAGAAATGTTTTGAATTCTACATTGTCAATGTGACCATTTCTAAAGGAAGGAAAAAACCACGTAGCTAACGAACCAGAATATGAATCGGTTGGGTTGTCTTAACACAGGTTTGGGGTTTTTTCTTTTTTTTTTTTTTTTTTTTTAACAAACACTTGACCCAGAGATTTAGGTTTCCGTGGAAAACTTAGATATGAGTTCCTGCGTTCACGTGTGAACCTTCTGTAATTGGCCGTTGAGGTTCAGGTTTGCTTTGGGTTTGGGGGGTTTGGTTTTTTGGGTTTTCTTGGTTTTGGTTTTTTTTTTTTTCCCGCTTGTGAATTGGGACGCGGAGTAAAAAAACACAAGCGAAAACATTTTTTTTGCCTGTTCAATGCCAGCAGCGCTGCTTGGGAGCCACGACACTTTGACCTGGGCTCGAAGGGCGAGACCCGCGGCCGGGGGCAGTGCCCACCCAGACCCCGCGCTCTCCCCCCGACTCTGACGCGTGCGCTGGTTCCTCTCCTCCACCCGGGAACCCGCCCGGCGCCTGCCTTGCTCCAAAGAGTTACCGACAGAGGGTCCGTGGTGGAAGAGGGAAGTCGAGCCTGTCTTGACCTTCCCGCGCAGTAGATGGGAGTTGAGGCCGTACGGACCAGGAAACGCTGACCTTTAACTCCTCCTAGTTGGTAAACCTGCTTTAACCAGTGGCATCCGACACTACGGTCCTTAGAATTAGAGATCCGATGTAATGAAACAAACTGTGACGTGCACACAAAGAAGACGTTTGTTTTTATTTTTCACTGCCAGCTTAAATTTTTCTACAATTTGCATGTTTGAGGGGTTTTTTAATTGTACGTATTATGGTATAAGCAGAAGCGTTTTGACCTACAGAATCCAGAGGCACCTGCACCTTTCTGTTTCCATAGAGGTTTTGTGAACCTTCCCTATTGCCGAAGGAAAGCAGGAGGCAGCATGTGCAGACCTGTAAATGGTTCATCTTTGAAATGTACAGAAGTGGAACATTTAATAAAGCCAGGGAAATGGATTTATAAACACGTGTGTTTATTACAAAGAACTGGGACTGGTGTGATCTCATACCGCTCGCTGGGAAGCGCACCCTCACCCCCCGGGCCCCCCCGAGCCGGTATGGTCTCAAGAGTAATTAATGTGTTTACAGGTTGTTAAGCCCTGGGGCAGAGCTCTGTCCCCCCTGCATCCCCCCAGCCCCCCGACTCCACAGTAGGTTCAGCAGTGACCTACTCCCCACCGAGAGTCTTTTTAATTAAAAGTTTGAGAAATCATTAATAAAGCCCTCTCCTGGACAAATACCTCTGCTGGTGTCTGTCTCGGGTAGCAGTAAATGCCACTTGTCACGTTCTTTATGAATTTATTTCACGTAAGGCTGAGAGGAGCCCAGTTCAGCCCCAGCTGCAGCCCACCCAACCCTGCTCTGTCCCTGCCCTGACCCAGCTGGGGTCGTGACGGAGGCCGAGCAGCAGGGCGAGCACCTTGGATCGTGGGAGCCCTCATACCCCTTGTCTGCTGCCCACGGGCAGAGCAATCGCATTTAAATGGGGGGATCTTGATGAATCTTGGCTGTTAGAGAAAGCAGACCACTGAGCCTAAGCCTTCCAGCTGCTGCCCCGGAGCTGCCTTGCCTAGCGCTGCAAACCCGCAGCTCAGAAACCTTCCAGGAAAGGGGGATGTGGAGGAAGCACGCCCTGGTGTGGTCATCTTGGGTGGAGAGAGATCATGGCTGCTAATTAGATGTAATTGGGGAGCACCTTGACCCAGCTGGTACAGAGCAGAGCCCTGGCTGATAAAGGGATGCTTAGGGCTTTACGGAGCATGGTACCTGCCAGGACCCAGTCAAGAAGACAACCACCCCAATTATTTGCTGCCCTTCTCCAGCAAAAACAAGGCCTTGGCAGGTGCTGGCGACCTTCGCCACCCGAAACCAGGAGCCTTCCCCCAGTCTTGTTCCTGGATCACCCCCCAAACTCGGCACGCACACACAGGCTTGTCTCAACAGGTTTATTTCCTCTCCAACACGAGTCGGATCAGAGCTTCCAAAGGAGCAACGGATTTACAGCGTATAGAAAGGGCAGCAACGCGGGCACAACCGCCGGGAGCAGCTCTTCAGGGATCACTCGAAGCCACTGCAAAAAAGGTGTTTTGGTAAGGGCAGGATGCCACGCGACCTGTGCGCGGTCAGCGTCGGCACCAGCCCCATCAGCGCCGCCCTGCAGTTATTAACCGCGCCGCTCCGCGCCTCGGGGTTTTGCCGGCCCGTGGAGGGAGGCTGGGCGTTACCTGACGAGGTGTGCTATGTCCCAGTTGGCTTCCAGGGTCAGGGGTCCCTCCACCTCCACACCCTTCTCCGTTGCAATGGCTACTTCGTACTGAGGAGAGAAAACAGGGGCGGCTCTCAGCAAAGCCCGACCTCCGCCCACGGGTGTCAGAAGGGCCCTGGGAACGCTCCGAGGCGGCGATAAGAGCCGTCCTTTAAACGAGTTGGTTCTAAGGGGGCTTTGCGTTCAGTAACGTTTTTCTTTTTCCTTAGTAGGCCAGCTGACAGTAGCAATAACTGGAACACTCCCAAAGCTCAAAGGTTGCAGCCTCTGGATGCTACAGCTGCTGTGGCTGGAGAAGAATCACCAGATCTAACAAAACGCCCGAGAAGAGCATCACGCAGAGTCACACAGCTCTTCCAAGGCTGCAGGGCAGCTTTGCCAAGAGGATCCCTTTGTATGCCCCCCCCCTCCGCCAACTTGGGCGTTACTGCGAGGTTCCATGAGATCAGGCACAGAAGATGGCCTGGGGGGAAGCTCGGAACGCCGGCCCGCGGCAGCACGTCAGCTCTGCAGTCGAGGGACGCCCAAGCTGGGCACTTACCCTGTTGAACGACCGAGCATCCCTGTAATATAGAATTTTCATGCAGCGGTCAATCAAGTCACGGGCCTCCTCCTTCGTCAGGCTGGGCTTTTTCTCCAAGACTTCTCTCATCAATGGCTGGGGAGAGAAATAAAATCCGGCAGCTCGACGGCTCAGTCACCCAGCGCTGAGGTTACTTTAGCAGCTGAGCAAAAGCGACCTCCACGCGAACGCTCACCTGAGCGAGGTACGCTCCGTAACCCGTAGCAAGCGTAGGGGCTTCGTAGGCCACGCCGAGCATGTCCACGTAACCTAGGAAGCTGAAGGGAGAGATCTGTGAGCGCAGCGGCCGCGCAGGCAGGGCTGCGGCGGGGAGGGACTCAGCTTCTGAGCAGCTACACCCAGCCAGAGGCCTCCCCGAATCCCATGCCACGAGAAGCAGCCCCAAGGAGGGAGCGCAGTGACCATCACACGCTCCACGGCGCTCGCCCTTGCTCACCTCTCGCCGTTGTAGTAGCCTCCAATGACAACAGTGTTCCAGAGCGGATTTATCTTGGACCTCCGGTTGTACATGACTCTTGTCAGCCAGGAGTGGATGGCTTTTGGGCTGTAACTGTGACCATCTCCCAACAGCTCCTCGTCGATTCTAATTTAGGTAGAAATTTCACCCAGATGAGGGAAGCTGGAAACCGCCCGGATAAGAGGGCAGCAGCCTGGCTCCTGCTCCACGCAGGCTGCTTGAAACGAGACCTTGCAAGGGGCTGAATCAGCCAAAGGCCACGCAGAACAACTGACAGTGGCTCGGCAAAGCATTTGGAAAAGACACTTTGCACCAAAGGGATTGTCCAGGGACAAGGGGGACTTCAGCTCCAGTTTGTCCCTGCTCAGCGAACGCCTTTAATTACATTTCAGTCCTCTGAGGACTGGGAAAAGGGAGCAGCACAGCAGGAGCCACAGCACGGCCAGGGCTGGCCTGAGCCAGAGCCGCAAGGGCCGGGGCAGCCCGGGGCGGGAGAACTTACACCATCTGGTCAATGATCTGCTTGAGGTACTGGAAGTCGGCGTAGTCGCCGGACGCCCCCAGCATGGTGGTGTCGTTCACCTTCAGGAGCCTGGAGATGCCGCGGAAGCGGGCGAGGGAGCCGTAGGAGCCCATCATGTCTGCAGCGATGATCACTCCCCCGTCGAACTTCACCCCCAGCACCGAGGTGCCCGTCACCATCGGCGTCCTGAAGACCCAAACGTCAGCGGGGCCCCGGACTCAGCCCCCGGCCCCTGCCCTCCCCTCCCCAGCCCCGTGTCTCCCCCCCTCGCCCTCCCCAGCCCCATTTCTCCCCCCCCTGCCCTCTCCCCGCTCCCCCAGGCCCAGGCCCAGGCCCGGGCCCGGGCCCCCCGCTCACCCCCGCCTCCCCACCCCAGACCCCGGGACGCCCCCACTCCCCCAGACCCCGCCGCAGCCCCTCCCGCGCTCACAGCGTCCGAGTGAAGGGCAGGAGGCCGGCGGCGGGGCCGGGCCCGCCGGGAGCGTAGATTTGCCCCGGGGCCGGGCCCCCGGCCCAGAACGGCGGCGGTGCCCGCGCTCTCCCGACCTCCATCTTAGTCACGGTGCGGCCCGCGCTGCGCAGGCGCGGCGGAAGCGCGGCCGCTCCCGGCCGCCGTAGGCCTCGGGTGTGGCCAGAACCGGCGGGGGTCTGGCGCCATCTTGTGTGTGGCGGAACTCTCCTGCCGTGGGCTGGCCGGGGGGATCCTTCCCCCGTCCCTGAAGGCTCGGGGGCCGCAGAGGCCGTTCAGGGAGACAGGAGGGCCCGGGTCCGGGGCCGGGACCGCCACACCGCGTCCCGGGGGGGCAGGCTCAGGAGCACGGCGGTACCGCTGCCCCGCGCGCCCCCTCCGCTGCCACCGACGCGGCTCCCTCCCCAAGATGGCGGCGCGCTGCCGGCGGCGGCAGCCGCGTCACGTGATCGCCCTCCCGGGGCGGACCTGTCGCTGGAGGGGCGTGGTTGGGGCGTGGTAACACCTGTCTGACCCCGCCCCTGGGCGGGGCCTGTCGCGGCGCGGTCCAATGGGCGGGTCAGGGGGCGGGGCCTGAGCGAAGGTAACAGGTTGGGGTGGGCAGCGGCGGGGAGCGGAGCCGGCGGCGGGCGGTGAGTGCGGGGCGGGGGCTGGGGGTGTCGGGGTCTATAGGGGCCGCTCTCCCGGGAGGGGTCCTGCCCCACGGCAGCGCCTGTAGGGGCCGGGGCCATAGGGGCCGCTCTTCCGGGAGCGCCTATTGCCCCACGGCAGCGCCTATAGGTGCTCGGTCTGTAGGCGCTGTCCTTCCTGGGTGTGCCCTGCCCTATGGCAGCGCCTATAGGGGCTGGGGCTATAGGGGCTGTTATCCCTGGAGTGTGCCCTGCCCTATGGCAGCGCCTATAGGGGCTGGGCTATAGGGGCTGTTATCCCTGGAGTGTGCCCTGCCCTGTGGCAGCGCCTATAGAGGCTGGAGCTATAGGAACTGTTATCCCTGGAGTGTGCCCTGCCCCACGGCAGCGCCTATAGAGGCTGGAGCTATAGGGGCTGTTATCCCTGGAGTGTGCCCTGCCCTATGGCAGTGCCTATAGGGACTGGAGCTATAGGGGCTGTCCTTCCTGGGCATGCCCTGCCCTGTGGTGGAACCTATAGGGGTTGGGCCTCTAAGGGCTTTTCTCTGCCAGGTGATCCTTGCCCTACAGAAGATCCTATAGGGAATGGCTCTATAGGGGCCCTTGTCCTTGGCATGTGCTCCCTATAGGGGTTCTTCTCCCCAGGGTGCCACCTATAGCAGTTCCTATAGGGACCCCCCCAGGCTGCCCCCCCGGTGCAGAACTTGGGCTTGATCCCTCCATCCGGGGGCTGCTGTCCCCTATAGCCCCTATGGGAACGGCCTTTCCCTGCCCCCTTATTCCATAAGGGATCTGCAGTTCCCTATGGACGTTGTACCTGCAGGTGCGCTTGTCCTTTGAGGAGGGGTCCCATGCAGGGACCCTATAGCACCCCTCCGCAGGGCCCTCTATAGGGGCGGCAGCGGCCGTCGCCGCTTCTCCTCGTTAGCGTTGAGGCAATCGACCCCCGCCCCGTCTCACCCGGCACCCTGAGTTGCAGGAGGGCGGTTGCACCCCGGAGGGGGTGGAAAAGCTTTCGGGACCCGGCGGGTTCGCGGGGAATTTGACGCCGGTGCGGGAGCGATGCGGCTGCGGGAACGCGGCGGCGCCTCCTGAGCCGTCGACGCGCGGAGCTGCCCTACTTCGCCGGGCTCCCGGGGCGGTATTTTTAGCAGCCTGTTTAAATAAGAAGGAAAAATCTCGGGCTTGGGTGTCGCCCCTGCTGCCGTCGGGCTTATTCGGTGCCTGGAGGCTGATGGGCGTCCCCAGGGCCCTGGCGCACGCGGTTTCGGCGCGCAGGTCTCGCTAGCCCCAGCCTGTGCCCGCTGTCGCAAGCTTTTGTTCGGGAGGGCGTTTGCGGCTCGCTCGGGGCCCTTCCCTCTCCCGCCACCCCGACCCGTCGAGCTGGTTTGGATCCGGGCTGGGTTTCCATCTCCATCCCCGGAGATACGGTGCCTGTTTCCCGGCAGAGCCCCTCGCCCGCTGCGTCCCGGCTGCGGCACTCGCCGCGTCTCCCCTCCGCCCCTTCTCTTTTGGGGCTGGGAGCTGCGGCTTCGCCCCCGAACCCCCCGGGGATGGAGGTTTTGCCATACCCAGGGGGGTAGCGTGACGTCTGTGCGTTCGCACGCCGGCTCTCGTGTTCGTGCTGCCGACGCGCCCTGGGGATCGCGGCGACGGGCGGGGGGAGCCGGGGGCCCCTGGTTTGGGCTGAAACCTGTGGTGCTGGAGACCCGCTGGCGTGTGCGGATCCACGTTACGCCCCCAGAGCTCCCCCTCGCTCCCTGCCCATGTCCCCCAGGAAATATTTATCCCCGTGAGCGTGTGGATCAAAATAATTCTGGTTTTGAAGGCACGACTTGACGGGAAACCAGTAAACCCAGCCGCGGTGAACACCTTGCAGCGTGGCTTGTGCCACACCGGCGGTCTCGGGGCGCCGCGGTGCAGCGCTGCCCTCGGCGCGACGATGGAGAGCGCGGTTACGGGTCTGACCCGACGGCGTTGGGGCGCGGGGTCCCGCAGGGTGGGATGGGGCTTTCAGTTTCCAAAACAGGGCCCTGGGGGAGGCAGGGAACGGGATTTTCCAGTAGCTGGGTTGATGATTAACCCCAGGGCTCTGCCTGCGGCTGGCTTGGGATGCGAAGGAATTCGGTCCTTATCAGCTCCCGCGGGAGCCCCGGGGGACGTAGCCTGCGGGGGGCGGGGGGGGGGTGACCCTTATCCCCCGCGGGCGCCCCTCTCCCAGCCCCCGGCACGACGCCAGCCAGCGTCACGCCGAGCCCGTCCCTGCTGCGTGACGCAGCCGCAGGTGCCCTGGTTTCGGGTTCCTCCGACCTGGCCGGCAGCGCGGGGTTCACGTGATCGGCCGAGGGTTTATCGGGGTTTCGGGCTCCGGGGTTTGCGGGCGAGCAGGAATAGCCAGTCTGCACCGGTGTCGGTGCGGGCTGGCCCGGTGACGGGCAGGGCGCGGGCACGGCGTGTGCTGCCCGCGCCTGAAATCGCACCCGGACTTTGGCCCCGAGCAAAACCAGGGCCGTGTACGAACCCTGAGCGAGCGGCCTCGCAGGTGAGCAAAGCGCTGGGGAAACCCTCGGTGGAAACACCCAAACCGCGCCGGGAGCCAAAAATCAGGCGCTGCGGAGAAATGCCGGCTTTGCGCATCCCTGCTACCCCCTTCCCCGCGGCACGAGGTGCTTTGGGATCACCCGACGGCTTTGGCTCGCCGTGCTCGGGGGGTGCAGGGTGAACATGCTCGGTTCGGACCGAGGGGGCTCGGGGATGGGCTCCGGCTTCGCCGCGAAACGGTGACGGCGCCTCGCCGCGGTCCTGGCGCGCGGTCAAGTTACCCGGCTGACCCCAATGGAGCAGGATGGGCCCGGCCCGGCAGCCCTCGCCTGTCCCTCCCGGGGGGTTTTGGCGCTGGAAGGGAGCGGGGAGCCGGGGCAGAGCGCGGTGGCCCAGAGCCCCGCTCAGCGTAGGAGCCTTTTCCAGCACCGCCTGCAAATTGCAAAACAACTTTCTGGGTTAACATTGCCGGCACAAAGGGCTTATTGTGCCGCCGATCCGGGCGAGCGGCGCTGGCCGCGCGCCATCCCCGGCACTGCCGGCCAGCAGCGTGATGCTGGAGGTGCGTGACCGCCAGCAAGGGACCCCTGCCTGCCCGTTCCCTGCCTGCCCGTTCCCTGCCTGCCCGTTCCCTGCCTGCCCGCTCCCTGCCTGCCCGCTCCCACCAGCCCCGCTCTCGCCTTGGCCGGCACGGGACCCCCGCCGCTCACTGCCAGCCCGGCCCGGGCCAGGGTTAAGGTGCGCTGGAGCCCGACGCACACCCCAGGAATGGTCCCCAGCCTATTTTTAGCCCTGGTTCTCCGTCCCTCCTGGCTCCCAGGCTCCCTCCCTGTGGTTTCCAGTGAAATCTCCTCCCGGGGCGGTGTTTGCCGGGCGCTGCTCTCCGGCAGAGGAATGCGATCCGGCTCCAGCCCTTTATCGGCGAGCTGGAGCCCTTCCAGGCGGAGGGAGGCGTTCCTGGGAGATCGCCAGGCCTGGCTCACCTGCTTCCCCCCCCCGGCTCCTGCCGCTGGAGCCCCCAAAGCCGGAGCGAAGCCGTGCAGCTCGACCCGGCGCTGCCTCGGGATCCTCCTCTCCCCGGTCGGGTCCTGCGCCAGCCGCCAGCGACGTCCCCAGCCGCATCCCACCCCCGCCGTTTGCCACCACCTGCTTCCCGCTTGTGCCAGGGCGGCGGCAGCGGCAACACCGGCAATGCCGCGGAGATGACACCGTGCCGCCATGCTGCCGCGCCGCCCCTTGCCACCCATCCAAAGGTCTTCCCGAGGCGGGTGCTGCGCCCAGGACTCGCGGTTCCCACCCCGATAGCAGCAGGGGCCGAGCCCTCTCCCGCTGCACCTTGGACACCGGCAGCCGTGGAAAATCCCACATTTTGCTGCCAAAGCGGGTGCCTTCCCCTCGGGTCAGCACCACAGGCTGGTGGCCATCCCGGCCCCCCAGCCCCCCCCCAGCGGGTTCCCTCCCCTTGGGTCACCACTGCGGGCTGGTGGCCATCCCGGCCCCCCGGCCCCCCCACAGGGGGTTCCTTCCCCTCGGGTCACCACTGCAGGCTAGTGGCCATCTTGGCCCCCCGGCCCCCCCGGCTCGGAGTGGATGCTGCGGCGCCCGGAGGGATGGGACCGATGGGATTTGGTGCAGGAGCTCTCCCTGCAGGCACTGGGCTCAGGGTGTCGTTGCAGGGGCTGGTGATGCTGCTGATCTCGTTAGCTGTACGCCGTGCAGGGATAACGAGCTTATGAGATGGGGGGGGGGGGGGGGGGTTCTCCCCCCCCCCCTGCCCGCTCCCACACTCCTTCGCCCGTGAAATAATCAATCAGCCGGTCCCCAGGCTGGTGCTGCTGGGGCTGGGGGGGGGGGATCCGAGGGGCTCGTTGGGGCTCCGGCAAAACGCAGGAGCCGCGGGGGCCGCATCTGCTGAGTTTGGCCGGGGGCCGGGAGCAGACGGCGGCGGTGGGGGGGCTGGCAGGGCCAGGGAAGCAAACGGCTCCGTCCTTCCTGGCACTGCCCGGCGGGGTCGGCACAGCACCCGCTGCTGCCTCCGGCCCGTGCTGCTGCTCCCAGCGCCATCCGTCCGTCCGTCCGTCTGTCCATCTGCAGAAAGCTGGGTCCCACGGGGCTGCGGCTCCGGCTTCTCCCCCGGGGTGGGCACAGGAGGAGACGCGGGCTCGGGGTGGACGTGAGCTGTGCTGGGCACCTCGCTGCCCCGTCCCCGTCCCTGCCCCGTCCCCATCCCTGCCCCGTCCCCGGGCAGGCTCAGCTGTGGGGGCGACCTCCAGACCCGAGCTGAAATCACGGAGGGGGGGTTGGGGTTTGCTGCTTCTTGCTTTGTGTTCAAGCATCCCCCGCCTGGGCTGGGGTCCCCCTGGGTCCCCTCCCGGGGATGCGGGTGCAAGCCGGGCGCTCGGAACCTCGCATCCCTCCCGGCATCCAGTTTATTTCCAGCAGAGGAAGGAGCTGCTGCTGCTCCTGGTGCTCTGGGGGGGTTAAAACACGAACCCGCGGGGCTCGGGGGCTGATCGGGGGCTTTTCCATCCCCGAGAGCCCCCGGGTGCCTGCAGGGGAGCTCAGCCCCCGCTGCGTCCCCCGCTCCCGCCGGGCTCCCGCTGTCCGGCATCGCCCTGGGTGCCGCCGGGGCCGAGGGGAGGGTTACATCACGCTGCTCCCAATATGTCACTGCTCATATTTGTCCCCTCCCCACGGGACGCGGGTGGCTGCCCCGGCCGCGGGGACAGCGGGCGCTGGGGGTGATGCGGAGGGACGGCGGCGCTCCGGCTGCGGCGAGGCTGCGGCGTTCCGCGGGCGGCTGGGAGGCAGCGGGAGCGGAGCCCGGCTGGGATCTCTGCCTCCGCTCCGCATCGCCGGGGTCCCGGGGGCGAGCGGCGGGGGGGGCGGGGGGGGTCGGGGTGCGGGGGCGGCGGGGGGGGGGGGGGGGGGGGGGGGTTCTGCTCAGGGGCAGCCGGGCGATGCCGGTGCCGGCACGGCGATGCCGGTGCCTTGTCCCCGTCCTGTCCTGGGGACGCTGCAGCGCTGGCTCCGGGTGTCCCCTGGCACTCGTCCTCGCGGGAAAGCGCAGCCGGACCCTCGCCGAGCTCCGGCCCTGCTCCGAGGGTGACTCTGCCCCCTCTCTCCCCCCCCCCCGCCCCCAGGACCGCAGCGCTGAGCCCCGGGGATGGAGTGGCCGGCGAGCGCGGCGATGGCGGAGAAGCAGAACCCCGTGGACTACGGCGTCCAGATCCGCTTCATCAACGACCTGCAGGAGCCCCGGAGACCCCCCAAGGCGCGGGGCAAGCCCGGCTCCTACGGGGTGGCCGTGCGGGTGCAGGGCATCGCCGGGCAGCCCTTCGTCGTCCTCAACAGCGGCGAGAAGGGCGGCGACTCCTTCGGGGTGCAGATCAAGAGCGAGGGCTCCTACCCGACCCCCCCCGCCGGCCCCCAGCCCTCCGGCTCCGTCAGCTCCGACTCGGACCTGCCGGAAAACCCCTACGTGGGGCGGCAGCCCCGGCACGGCTCATCCTACAGCACCTCGGACGAGGAGGCGAGCGGGGGCTCGGCCACCCCCCGGCACGAGCCCAGGGCTCCGCCGGGCAAGCGGGCGCTCGGGGAGGCGCTGCGGAGGACGCAGTCCCACGGGGATCTGCTCGGTGCCACCGCAGGCGAGCCCTTTGCCACGGGGGCTCCCCGGGCCAGCGGTAGCCAGCAGCGCCGGGCTCTGGCCGGCAGCAAAAGCAGCGGCACGCGGAACATCCCAGCGGAGCCCAGCCAAACCTCCGGCTCCAGGGCCACGGCCAAGGACCCCTGCTCGGACACGGAGGCCGTGGCGGGCGCCGGCGGCAGCGACGTGGACACCAAACCCCTCTCCTCGGTGGATTCGCTCATCAGCAAATTCGACGGGAAGGTGCAGCCGCGCGGCCGGGCGGGCAGGAGGGGCCGGATCCCCTCGGAGGAGAGGAAACGCTCGCAGAGCCTGGACAGCCGCATCTCCCGCCGCGACGTGCCGGATGCCGGGGAGCTGAGCGGTGCCCAGCGCCGTCCCGGCAGCGTTCGCCCCCAGCCCTCGGTGCCCACCGGCAGCCTGAGCCGGCCGAGCGGAGCCGGGGGGATGGAGGCCGGGGGGGCGAGGAGCCAGCGGCCCGGCCGGGGCGCGGAGGAGCCCACGGCTGAGCGGCTGCAGAGCAAAGCCCGGGCAGAGCTGCAGGTACCGGGGGTCCGCATCCTGCTGGGATCACAGGGGCCACCAGCTCCTTCGCCGAGGGGGGCACCGGTGTCGTCCGGAGTGGTGGGACCTGGGGGGGCGACGGGGGGGCCCGTGTCCTTGCCGGAGCTGAGCTTTTTGTCCCTCGCCGCAGCTCAAATCCACCCCGGACCTGCTGCGTGACCAGCGGGAGGTCGCCCAGCCCGGCAGCAGCGAGCACCCCAAGGAGCTCATCTACAGCATCCTGAAGGAGGGGTGAGCCCCCCCGCCCCCCCGAGCACCCCCGTCGCTCCCTGCCCCTTTCCCGAAGCGCCGGTGGCTGCGGCTGGGGGGCGGGGGTGCCCCCATAGCCGGCTGGCGCTCAGCATTTTGGGGGAGCGAGCAGCAAAGCGCTGGGGGGGTTCCCGCACCCCAGGCTCAGCCGTGTCCCCCCCCCGTTCCATTCCCCCCCGCTCTGACGCCCTCAGGAGCAGCGAGAGCGACGTCTCCCTGAAGAGGAAAACTGCCCGGCTGCTGGAGAAGATGCAGGAGCTGGCGGTGAGTCGGGGGGGGACACCGGTCCCCAAGCCCCCCCGGGGCTCCTGCCTTCCTGGCACTGTGTCCCGGCGTGCCGGGGATGGGGCCCGTGGCCCCGGGGGGGTTGTGGTGCCCTGAAGCCACCGAGCGAGCCCGGGGGGGGTCTCCAGGTGCCTGCCAAGGACGCGGCGTGTTCCCAGCCCCAGCACAGGGAGCTGGCCGGGAAGGTGGAGGAGCTGCAGGAGAAGCTCGACGAGGAGACCAAGGTGAAGCCGGGCAGAAGGCTGGGGGGGCTGGGGGGGGGGGGGGGTTGGGGGTTGTATCCCGGGGGGGGGGGGGGTTTGAAGCGCAATGGGTCCCTGCTCTGAGCCTCCATCACTTGGGCTCGGGTGCCCAGGGGAGGCCAAACGTCCGGGTCTGCTTTGTGCTCTGCTGGGGTCTCGGGGTGCTGGGGGTGCAGGCGCCCCTCCCGTCCCCGCCGGCGCTGGGGGGGGCCCTGGGGAGGGAGCGGGGAGCATTCCCGCGGTCGCTGGCCTCCCTGCCCCCCCGGGAGGGGACGTAACCGCTGTCCCCTCTCCCGCAGCTCCGGCAGAAGCTGGAGCTGAGCCGGGATGCGGGCAGGAGCGGCCCCGCTGGGGCGCTGGACGCCCGGCTGCGCGAGGCCGAAGGGCAGAGCCAGCGCCTGCGGGCGGCCCTGGAGGAGAAGACCCAGGAGCTGCAGAGAAGTTTGCAGGAGTGAGAGACGCCGCCGGGGGCCGCGGCCGCGCTGGGGACGTCCGTCTGTCCTTGGGGTGGGGGGGGGGGGGTGCTGGGGGGGGCGCTGGGAGGGCGGCGGGGGTGTTTGGAGGCACAAGGAGGGCGGGGGGCTGCCGGCCCTGCTGTCCCCATCCCCATGCTGGGACGAGCCACCCACCGGTGTGGACGCCCAGGGGTGGGTGCTGCAGCTCTGGCCTTTCGGGGGGGGGATCCTCGAGGGGCGAGGGTCCCGGCCAGGCTGTGACAGCCCCGGCGCTGCCCCCCAGGCTGAGCGAGGTGAAGGTGGCCAAGGAGCAGGCGGAGACCCGGCTGGGCGACTGCGAGCAGCGGCTGCTGGCCGCGCACCGGGAGCTCGACCGCCTGCGCGAGGGCTCCGGCGCGACGCCGGGAGGCGAAGCCTTGTACAAGGTACGGCGGCGGCTGCACCGGGGGGACGGGGGGGGTGGGGTGAGCATCCCCCCCCACCCCCACCCCACCATGTCCCTTCGCTGCCACCCAGCCCCGCTGTCCCCTTCGCCCAGGAGCTGCTGGAGACCAGGGAGGAGCTGGAGGAGGCGCTGAGCTCCCGGCAGCGGCAGGAGGAGCAGCTGAGGCT
Organism: Butorides virescens; assembly: GCA_017310255.1. Lineage (NCBI taxonomy): Eukaryota > Metazoa > Chordata > Aves > Pelecaniformes > Ardeidae > Butorides > Butorides virescens. The sequence continues at coordinate 23,823 of JADKXX010009494.1, read as the reverse complement.
GCGGGAGCGGGAGCTGACGGCGCTGAAGGGGGCCCTCAAGGAGGAGGTGGCCAGCCACGACAAGGAGCTCGACCGCGTCCGGCAGCAGTACCAGAGCGACATGGACCAGCTGCGGCGCAGCATGGAGGACATCTCGCAGGTCTGGCCCTGGGCGGGGGGACGGGGTCTTGCTGGCTGTGGCCGGGGGGGGTCTTTATGTGGAGCTGGCGTCCTTGAATTCCCCCTTTAAATGGTCCTGAGCTGGAAACGGGGTTTGTGTCCTGCCCCAAAGCCGCCCCCTTGGAGCATCCATCCGCCCCGGCTGCCGCTGCCCCGGGGCAGGGATGCTGGGGGGGTGGGCAGAGCCGCTTTGCGGGGCAGTGGGGGCTCCCCGGGGCTGGTCCGGGGGTGGGGGCACTGACCGGGGTGGGACCCCGGCATCGCTGGAGCATCCCGTGAGGATGCCGCTCAAGGCTTGGATGCAGGACCAGGCCAGCCTGGAGTCGGAGCGGCAGAAGATGGGCGCCGTGGTGAGGAGCCTGCAGCGGGAGCTGGAGGAGAGCGCGGAGGAGACGGGGCACTGGCGGGACATGTTCCAGAAGAACAAGGACGAGCTCCGCAACGCCAAGCAGGAGTAAGCGCTGCTTTCGGGTGGGGGCGGGGGTGTCCAGCCGCTCGCGGCCGTCCAGCATCTTTACTCCAAACCCCGTTAAAATGGGTCGGGAGCTGGCGAGGGGCTGGTTCTCCTCCTCCTCCTCCTCCCCTGGGCACGCAGGGAGGAAGGTGATGGCCGAGCCGGGTGCTGCCCTCCGGGCACGCTGGGACCTGGGGGGGGGGGGGGGGATGTGAGGGCGCGAGGATGGGCTTGGGTGGCCTCATCCTGCGCCCCCCCAGGCTGCTGCAGGTGAAGCTGGAGCGGGAGGAGTTCGAGGAGGAGCTGCGGGAGCTGCGGGAGCGCTTGGCGGCCGCCCGGGAGGAGGCGGACCAGGCGCGGAGCAGCGCGCTGGACCCCGGCGAGCTGGAGGCGCTGCGGAAGGTGGGTGACGAGGGAGGAGGCAGGCATGGTGCTGGGGGACCGCGTCCAGCCCCCCGGGGTCCCCCACCACCCCCCCCCATCCCTGTCCCAGGAGCTGCGGCAGGCGCGGGAGGCGCAGCGGGAGCTGGCGGCGGAGAAGCAGAGCCGGGAGGAGCTGGTGCGGCAGCGGGAGCGGGAGCTGGCGGCGCTGAGGGGCACCATGCGGGAGGAGGCGTCCAGCCGGGACGGGGAGCTGGAGCGGTGCCGCAGGGACCTGCAGCGGCTCCAGGAGGAGCGGGACGAGGCCACCGAGGTGAGCGCTGGGGACCGGGGTTTGCCCCCCCCCCCCCGCGATCCCTCCCCACCGCGGCTGCCCCCGCGCTCCCCGCCAGCCCCACATTCCGCAGCCATGGGGCAATGGGGCAAACCTGCCGCCCCGCATCCCCCCCCTGCGCGCTCCTCCCGATGGGTGCAAGCCCAAATTGCTCCCGAAGACGCCCCCCTCGGTGGGCTCAGCGGCTGGCCCCCAGCCCACCCCGTGCCGTGGCTGCGTGGCAGGCGAAGGTGTCCCTGGAGAGCGCGCGGGAGGCATCAGAGCAGGCGAGGAAGACGCTGGAGTCCGGCCTGCGGGAGCTGCAGGAGCAGAACGATGACCTGAAGAGGAAGGCGCTCGGGATGGAGACGCAGCTGAAGGAGTACGAGCGCTTGGGCGAGAACTGGGAGGGCTCCCAGGCACGGCTCAAGGAGAAGGTCACCAAACTGGAGGTAACTGGGACCGTTCCCCGGGCTGCCCCGAGCCGTTCCCCTGCCCCCGGGAGGGAGCTTGAAGAGCCCGGTCCCTGCAGGCGGAGCGCAGGCAGATGGAGGAGGCGCTGGGCGAAGCCACGGAGCGGGAGCAGGAGCTGCTGATGGCCAAGCGGTCGCTGGAGACGCGGCTGGACGAGGCGCAGCGGGGGCTGGCCCGGCTGACGCAGGACCACCAGGAGCTGAGCGCCTCCTACCAGGAGGAGCAGCGGCAGAAGGAGCAGCTCCGGCGCGCCAAGAGCGAGCTGGAGGAGCAGAAGCGCCTGCTCGACCGCACCACCGAGAAGCTGAACAAAGAGGTTGGGGCGCCCGGGGGTCTCCGGGGCCGCTTGCGCCCCCCATCCCCACGGGGCACCCACACCCGGCCGCTGTGCCACGGGATGGAGCCCTCCCCTCACGGGCTTGGGGGGGGAAATCCGGGACTTTGGGCACAGATGGGGTTTCCCTGCGGAGCCGGTTGGGACCGATCCTTCCCTAAAACTCCGTAAAACCACGCTGTCGCCAGGATCAGCATCCCCCGGCGTCCCAGGGCCATGCTGTCCCCTGCCCTTGCCCAGGCAGCTCCTGCGGGAGCCCGGGGCCGGCTCAGGGTCTGGGGTGACCCAGGCTGCTCGGGCAGGGCTTGCACCCCTCGCCGTGAGGCTCCCGAGCCCGTGGGGCAGAAACGCCCCCCCCCCCCCCCCCCCCCATGCCCACGGGTATCTTCTCCCCCCTCGTGTCCCATCCGCTCCGGACGGGGTGCGGGGGCCGGTCCCCAGCTCCTGAGCTGTCCCCACTCGGCCGCAGCTGGAGCAGATGGCGGAGGAGTCGCACAGCTCGCTGGCCACGCTGAAGTCGCAGCTGGAGGAGTTCAAGGAGAAGTCGCGGAAGGAGATCACGGACTCCCAAAAACAAGCCAAGGACCGGGGCGCCGAGGTGGAAAAGATGCAATTCAGCATGGGGCGGCTGCAGGACGAGGTACGGCCCGGGCTGGCGGGGCGTGGGTCCCCACGCCGTCCCCTCCGCGGGGATGCGACTGACGTGGGGCCGCCCTCTCCCGCGGCGCCGCAGGTCGCCCGGCTGAAGCAAGCGCTGCAGGACAGCCAGGCAGAGCGGGAGAGCACGCTGCTGGATAAGGAGGTGCTGCTCCAGCGCCTGCGCAACCTCGAGCAGGAGATGGAGACCAAGAAGCGCTCCCAGGACGATCGCTCGCGGCACGTCAAGGCGCTGGAGGTGGGGAGCGCTGCGCGGCGCCCCGCAACCGCTCGCCCCGTTCCTGCAGTGCTGGGCGCTAACAGCAAGGGGCAGAGCTCGCCCAGCCATGCTCCGTCCCGCGGCCGCTGCGGAAGAGCAGCCTGGCAGCGCTGGGGGGGGGGGGGTTATTGCTAATATTAATATTTATTCATCGCCAGCGCAGCCGGCTTCGTTTCGGCTCCGTCCGGCGTTGCCCCGCGGCTCGGCTTGCCCAGGCTGTTGCTCTGCGGGTTGCTCCCCCCCGACGGGGCGGTGGGCGCACGGGGGTCCGCACAGCATCTCCCACCTCCCGGGCTGCACCGGAGCCCCCCGGCCCATTGGGTTTTGCTGGGCTGGAAGCAAACCCCCTTCCCCCAGCACCCCAGCTCGCTGGTGCCAGCCCCTCCCGTCCCCTCCCCGTGGGGACCCCAGGGCCAGCGCTGACCCCTCTGGTCCCGTCTCCTCGCAGGAAAAGTCCAAGCGCCTGGAGGTGGAGCTGGACGAGGAGCGGACGACGGTGGAGCTGCTGACGGAGAGGGTCGGCCGGAGCAGGGAGCAGGTAGGGCAGGCGGCGCCGCCCCGAGCCCGGGGGGCTGCGTGCTCGGGTGCCGGGGTCCAGCCGGCCACCGGGGCTACCCCCATCGATGGGTCGTTAGCCAGCAGCCCGGAGCCCTCCGTCACACTGAACGCCGTCGAGGTGACGGTGGCTGAAGAGCTGGCTCGGGCACGAACGGAAATTATGGAAGCTCGGCACAAAAAAAAAAAAAAAAAACAAACAAACAACCCAAGAAATGCCCTGAAATTACAGGGTGAGGTTGGTGTTTGTGCAGGAAGCTGGGGCTTAAATTAGGCCGGGCTCCGGGCGCTTCCCTCCCCCTCGCCCGCCTGCTTATTGCCTTCAAAGCCCGAGCCGGTGCTTGGGCTCCGCGAGCGGGCGGGAGCTGCCCACCGAGCTCCCGGGATCCGGCGGCGCTGGGTTCCACCAGGATCCCGGGACCCGCGGCTCCTCCGCTTGTAGCCCACCGCCCTCCTGCCCCGCCGGGATCCAGCCAGGGGCTTGGGAAGGGGATTCCCAGCCCTCGGCTACAGCGAGCCGGCAGAACGGCTGGGATTCCCATTTTCCACCTGGGACACAGGCACATCCCAGGGGAGACTTTTCCCGCGAGCCCTGGACGTGTCCGAAGCAGAGGAGCTGCGGATGCGCGTGGAACCGCAGCTGGGCTCAGCTCAGAGCCGGCTTTTGGGGCTGCTTGAACAAAATTCAAGCAATTTTTTCTATAATCTCCAATTTCCGCCGCTAATGTGAACGCACGGAGCTGCACCTTCCGCCCTGGCCAACCTGAAAGAGGCCCCTGGGGTGGTTCTGGTTTTGCTCCCTCGGCGGATCAAACCCATTCCTGCCCCCGGCACGGCCGTGCCGCCGTGCCCCGCGGTGCCGGCCAGAGCTGGGAGCGCAGCCGGGTCCCCAAATCCCAGTCCAACCAGTTTAAACCCTCCAGTGGAGAACTGCAGCCCTCATCCTGGGCCGGTTGCCAAGGACGGCGGTAACTCATTGAGGAAGGCACCAAAATCCTCTTGTCGGGGGGTTTTGGTGTCACCGACGCTGGCTGCGCGCCCTGGGACGGCTGCCGTGTGGCTGTTGGGTGCACTGAGCCCACCCGTGCTCTGCAGCGCCGGCGCCGTGGCAGCAGCAAACCCAAGCTGCGCCGTGTTATGGAATGATAGAAGTGCCTAGGTTGGAAAAGAGCCTTAAGATCATCGAGTCCAACCGTGTCCTTGTCCCCAGATCGACCAGCTGCGGGCAGAGCTGCTGCAGGAGCGCTCCAGCCGGCAGGACCTGGAGTGTGACAAGGTCTCGCTGGAGAGGCAGGTAGGGCTGAGCCCGCGGCGCCGGGGGCGGCCGGACCCCTTGCCCCGCGGGGGATGCAGGGCACGGCGTCCTGGAGCATCCCCGGGAGAGCCGCCGTCTTCCCAAGGCATCTCCCCGGGGCGGCATTCCCGTGGGATCCCCCCTTTCCTCACGGCTCCCCGCCAGCCTGCCCGGGCTTGCGCTCCAAACCCTTCGTTACCTCACCCCGAGCTGGCTCCTAACGAGGCGGATCGATGGGAACTAAGCTCCCCGAGCTGTTCTTGTTCCCGGCGTGGAATTGCCGCTGCCAGGAAAAACACGGGGCTCCTACTGCTGACGCCGCGGGGCCCGGCCCGGCCCAGCCCGCCGGCGGCCGCCATCGTTAGCGCTGCCCGGTTGACGAGGCTGGGGCGATGCCGCAGCATGGGATGGGGGAGGAGCTGGGTTTTGGGGATTTATTTTTGGGTGTCGAGCAGAAATTGGGGAGCTGAAGGGGGGACGAGCATCACGGAGCTGGCGGGGGCGCTGGCACCCGGTGCTCCCCGGTACAGGGCTGTCCCCTCCGCTCCCGCCTCGTGCCCCGGCTGGTGCCAGCGCGGCTAATTGCCATTATATAACGCGGCTCGTTAGGTCTCCTCCTTGGGAAAGGGTTTCTGGGCCCTGACTCACCGCCGGGATTTACATAAGCGAGGCTCTGAGCCTTCCCCACCCGGGCTGGGAGCCCCCCGGCGGGGGGGGGGGGCGGGGGGGGGGGGGGGGGGGGGGGGGGGGGGGGGGGGGGGGGGTGACGGGGACGGCTTTGGGGTTTTTCCTCCCCGCAGAACAAGGAGCTGCGGAGCCGCCTGGCCAGCTCGGAGGGGCTGCAGAAGCCCAGCGGCAACGTCTCGCAGCTGGAGGCGCGGGTGGAGGAGCTGCAGGACAAGCTGCAGGCGGAGGAGAGGTACCGGCCCCCGCGGACCCCCGCTGGGGGGGCCTTCCCCCCCCCCTCCCCCCCTGGTGGGTGCCAGCCCCACTCGCCCATGACCCCTGGCTTTGCCGCAGGGAGAAGAGCATCCTGCTGTCCTCCAACCGCAAGCTGGAGAGGAAGGTGAAGGAGCTGACCATCCAGGTCGACGACGAGCGGCAGCACGTCAGCGACCAGAAGGACCAGGTTGGGGGGAGCCCTCGGGGACGGCAAGCGGCGTCGGGACCCACCGAGGGGACCCGTGGGTCCCTGCCCCACGCCGGCCATCCCAACCCATTGGGAATTGCCCCCTGTCCCCCCCCCCAGCTCAGCCTGCGGGTGAAGGCCCTCAAGCGTCAAGTGGACGAGGCGGAGGAGGAGATCGAGCGGCTGGAGGGCGCCCGCAAGAAGGCGCAGCGGGAGCTGGAGGAGCAGCACGAGCTCAACGAGCAACTGCAGAACCGCATCAAGGCGCTGGAGAAGGAGGCTTGGTAGGACGGGACGGGCTGGGGGGGGGGGGGGGCGGGGCCGGGGTCCCGGCCCCGGGGTGAGGGCTCACCCCTCTTCTTCACCCCCAGGCGCAAAGCCGCCCGCTCGGCCGCCGATGCCTCCCTGCAGGATGACCAGCTCAGCTCGGACGAGGAGTTCGACAGCGCCTACGGGCCCTCCTCCATCGCCTCGCTGCTCAACGAGGCCAACCTCCAGACCAGCTCCTGCTGACGCCCGCCCGCCCGCGCCGCCCCGGCTGCTCCATCCCCGAGAGCGGGGGCGAGGGCCTGGCCGCGGAGGCGGCTGCTCGACGCAGAAACCACCATGAAGGAAGGTGCCGCTCCGGCAGCGGTGGGGTGGGACGGGGAACCCCCCCCCTCCAGGCGCTGTCTCGCCTCTACGTCTTCATACGGGTCTCAGGGTGCGTTTGCACCGTGGCTTTTTGCCGGGGGGGAGGGGGCTGCTCACCACGGCCGCTGTTCCCCTGGGTGACCGGGTCCCACCGGGACACCGTGGCCCTGGGGTCCGAGACGCGGCCCCGGGGCATCAGGCTCCCAGGGGGGCAGCCGGAGCGCGGGGCCAGCGGGGCTGGGGGCACCCGTGGCTCCAGCCACCCGCCTTTATTTTTATATGCAACCGCCCTCCGTCCCCCCGCTGCCCCTTCCCCTCCCCCCCCAAGTGCTATTTTAAATAAAATCGAGCATTTTAACGCCTGCGGCTCCTCGTCCATCCAGGGCCGAGGGGGGTGGCACAGGCTCCGGCACGTCGGGTTCTGTGGCACCAGGCTCCTCCTGCCCGGTTTGGGGAGCGCAGCTCCTTCCCCGCTCCGCTGGATCTGGCCTGGAGATAAATCCTCGTTATCGCTAATTAGCGAGGATGGGAATCTTGCCAACTGCTAATTAGCGCCATTGCCTTGATTGGCAGGTGGCTACCGCAGTTCCCCACCGTGGCCTCGAGCGGGGACGAGCTGGCTCCATCCCTGAGCCAGCACCGGGCTGGGACGGTGCCCGGGGACCCGGCCAGCCCCAACCCTGCTGCCTCAGTTTCCCCTCCTTTAACTGGGATGGAGCCAGCAGGGATGGACGCGGTGACGCCACCAGGGCCACCCCCGTCCCCTCTCCGGGCAGCGCTGGCCGTGTCGCTGCGTCACCGCCGCCCAGGGCCGTGCCAGGCTCGGCGTGCCCGGCACCTGGCCCCGCACCCACAGCGTCCCTGCTGCGGCTAAACCGGGCCGGCACAACCGGTTCTGCCCTCAGCTCCTCCCGGACACGTGTGTCGGAGCCGAGGTTAACCACGGTCCCCACCCTCTGCCTCAGTTTCCCCCGCGGGCACTGCAGCGGTTGGTGGGGGGCTCGGGGGCCATGGGGGGGCCCGGGGGAGGAGGCGCCGGCTCCCGCAGCTGAGCGTCACCCACGTTTGCCAGTCCCTGGCTTTGCCACCAGCACCGGGCCCCACGGGAGCGACGTCCTCCAGCCTGCGGGAAATCCCGCTGCCCCACACCCCCCCGGGACGGGTGTCCCCGGCTCGGCCCCGGTGACCGCACGGGGCTGGAGCGTGGCCCCGGCCCGGCCAGGGCCAGTGGTGACCCTGAGGCCAGCTGAGCTCATCACACTGGTACGTGGCAATTAGCGCCCGGCAGAGAGCAGGCAGCCGGCACGCCCAGGCCGCCTGGCGCAGCACGGGGACGCGCGCCCCGACGGTGCCCCCGCTCCCCCGGACCCCCAGCGCGGGCGAGGGGCTGCAGCACCCATGGGGCTCGACCCCGGTGACCCTGCAGCTCTGGGTGGGGGCACCTCAGCACCCCCCGCTGTGCTGGGCCAGCACCCCGGGGGGCAAACATCCCCTGGGCGTGGGGGCACCGGCCCTGGCACGGTTTGGGGCACCGCAGCACGGATGGGCACGGCTCGGCACAGCGTCCCACCGCTGGGCGCGGCTGGGCAGGCCCTGCCTTGGTTTGGCAGAGCTCGGGTGGGGGTCGGCAGGGCTGGTGGCTTGGGATGGCCCTGGCACGGCCCTGGCACGGCTTTGGCTTGGCCTTGGCTCAGCTTTGGCTTGGCCCTGGCTCAGCTTTGGCTCGGCCTTGGCTCAGCTTTGGCTTGGCCCCGGCTCGGCTTTGGCTCGGCTTTGGCTCGGCCCTGGCTCAGCTTTGGCTCGGCCCCGGCTCAGCTTTGGCTCGGCCCCAGCTCAGCCTTGGCTCGGCCCTGGCTCAGCTTTGGCTCAGCTTTGGCTTGGCCCCGGCTTGGCTTTGGCTCGGCTTTGGCTCGGCTTTGGCTCGGCCCCGGCTCGGCCTTGGCTCGGCGGAGCGTGCCAAGGGGGCGTGGTCAACAAGGAGGGGCGTGGTCAGCGCGATTGGGGCGTGGTCAGTGCGGAGGCGTGGCCGCGGGTGGGCGTGGCGGGGGCGGGGCCGTATAGAAGCGGCGCGGCGGCGCGCCCCGGCAGTCGCGGCGGGGCCATGAACGGGCTGCAGGGCTGGTGCGCGGTGCTGGACGTGCGGCCCCACGGCGAGAGCCCGGTGAGCCCCGGCCCGCGGGGCCGCCCCTTTCCTCCGGGGGGGCGGGGAGGGTCCGGGGGGGGCCCGGGGTGCGCGGCGGCGGAGCGGGGCTGCGCCCTCCCGGTGCCCGGTGTCGCTGCCCCAGCCCCTCCCGCTGTGCCCGGGCTCGCCCGGCAGCTGGGGGGGGGGGGGGGGGGGGGCCCCTCTCGGGCTCGGGGGGTGCCCTCGCCGCCGCGGTCGGCGGCCGTCCCGTCCCCGGGACCTTCGCTGGGCCGGTTCTTGGGGGCTTGGGTGAACCCGGCTGGGGCGGGCGAGGACGGCGGAGCCCCGCGAGGGACACCCCGGTGTTGGCGTCGGGGTCCCACCGGCCCCCATCGTGCTTACAGGGGGTTCCCGGGATTCCTGGCCAACACCCGGTCCCACGTAGTCATTGAGCTGTCCCCAAAGAATGTGATTTTTTGGGTAGCGCACCCCTCGAGCGGCTCCCGGGGGCCAGGGCGGCGGGAGCAGCCAGCAGCGAGTCTGCCTGGGCGCTCGCCGCCCTCGGTTCCAGCAGGACCTTGTGTTTTTCCCTTCCTTATCGTTGGGTTTTCCCCATCGCCGCCAGCAGCCGGGCCATCGCCGCGAGGACGGGCCCTGGGTGGGGCTGGCAGCTCCCCAAAGCCAGCCCTGCGCCGGCGCGGCACCCCGATTTCCCCACAAAGGGGACAAAGCCGGTGGCGCCCAGCGATTTGGCTTTTTGCTCAGGTTTTGGCAGCCGGAGGGGTTCCCAGGGGTGGCAGAAGCAGCGCCCCGGTGCTCGGCCGCCTTCCCCCGTGCCGGTGGCCGCCCGGCTCCCCGGCCCGAGCCCTGCCGGGTGACTCAGCTCTGAGTCTCCTTAGGAGAGCCCTAATTCCCCGCAGCTTTCCCGGCCTTATAAGGAGCGATTGCAGAGTTGGGCTCGTTTGGCTAATGGGTTATTACGGTGATAAGCGCCTCTGTAACGCCAGCGATCTTCAAACACCGGGGCTGTTTGCTGCTGATCCCTGGCGATACCCCCTGGGTCAGGTCAGGCCTGTTCTCATTTAACAGTCGGGACAGACGGACGGACGGAGCGCCTTCCCCGTGGTTGCAAAACGCCGGCGTCGGGATTACCGGCTGTGGGTCCTCGGACGGTGACGCCTCTCTTTCCACCCGGGATGTGGTTGGGATTTGTGTGGTTCCCTCTTCCCTGGGAGCGGAGTCGGTGCCTCTCCCTCCAGCCAAGCTTTTCCCAAGTGGGGTTTTTTTGGGGTGGATGACAAAAAACAGACCAGAAGATTCAAAATTGGTTTCAGCGTCCCTGGAAGCCTATCCCTAGCGGCGCTGGCCGATTCTGCTCGCCCTTATTTCCAGGGGACCCGGCTCTTGCTGGGTGGTTGGACCCAAGGGTCTCTGGGATTTTGGGAACCACCTCCTTGAAGGGCGCTGCACGGGAGCACGGCCGTAGCCAAACCTGGCCGAGCTCTCCCGATCGTGGTTAATTCCCCAGGCCGGTAGTAAAAGCCATAAACATGCAGCGCCAGGCTGGGGTAACCCTTGGGTGCACAGCTGGGGTGTTAAGGACGCGGTTTCTGTACGAGGTGGGGGTTTTTCCAAGCAGGAGACGAGCGCGAGGGCCCCCGTCATCTTCCCCACGTTGCAAAACCCTCCTGCCTTCCCTGGGTAATAAGGGAGGGGGCCCAAAACCCGTTGCCCCCTCCGCTCCAGGGCTGTAAACAGGAGGCAGAGCAGATTTAACGCCAGCCAGGAGGTAAAGGAGCAGGGAAGGGGAGTCCCCACGGCCCCGCTCCTCCTGCCCCAGCCAAATTCGGCACCTTGGAGGGGCACGTTGCCGTGTGCCGGCCGCCGGGTCCCTCTGGGTTGCTCCAGCTTTATGTTGGAGGAGCTGCTTCCCCTGGAAACCGAGCCGGCACTGGCAAGGAGCCGACGAAACTTTGGCTGCGGGACGGTAAGAGCAAAGCCCAAAAACGCGGGAGCATCGCCGGGGCCTGGCGCGCCGGCGGTGCCCGAGACGGGAGCCAAACCGAGCGCCTCCTCTCCGCCGCCCGCCCGGCCCCGGCCAGGCGCAGCTCACCGCAGCCCGGGCTGCTGCAGACAAACCAGCTGGGCAGGGAGGGGTTTGCTTCACCCCGGCTGCGCCTTCCGCCTCCTGAAAAGCATTCGCCGCACCAAAAAAGCCGGTTTTCCCCCCCGGTGGTCCGGAGAGCCTCGCTGGAACGTCCATCTTGTGTCCCGCCATCCTCCCCCCCCCGTCTCCTCCATGCTTCCCGGGTGGCGGAGGAGGGAGACGGCGGAGCCTTCCCCCGCCAGCATTTGCATGGGTGGTTTCCTGGTTGTTTGACCCGGGGTTTGGTAGCGCCGGTGCCGGCTGGGAAGGCAGCGGCTGCTCTTCGCTGCCTGCCGCAGCCGGTTTGCCTCGGCTCGACGGCGGGTTTCCCCAGGAGCGGGTTTTTTGGGGGGGGGTCTGCTGGGATGAAAAGCGCCCGCGTGCCGGCTCTGGGTCGTTTTGGCTGCGGGGATGGAAATGGGCTGGCGCTTGTTCCTTCTCGTAGGGAATCTTCCCCGGGTGAGCGATTCCCCTGGCAGCGTCCCACCCTGGCGCGGGCTCGGCGGGACGGGGATGGCGAACGCGAGATCCCGGCGCTTGTAAACAAAGCTGCGAGTAAGGACGCGCCGAGGGGCTGACGCGCTGCCGGCGGCTCTGCCGGGCTCGCGCCGTGCCCAAGCGGCTGCCCTGCCGGCGCCGGCCGCTCCGTGCTCTTCCCCCCGGCCTTTCCCTGCCTCCCGTTCATTTTAGGCAGCACGAGGGTGCTGGGCGATGCTGCGCAGGCGCTGCCGTGAGCCCTTTGCCCTGCCGTAAAACCCCGAGTGCTCCTTGCCTCTTCCCAAAACCATGGAGCGCGCCACGTCCGGCCACTCTTAGGTTTTTCCGACCAACGTTTCCAACTTTTGGGACTCGCCAAGGAAAGCGTTCCCTGGAGTAAGCGTTGCAGGCAAGTGTCTGGTCAAACGAGGGGTGCTGCTGAGCGCTAGGTAGCTCCTCCTGGGTAATCATCTTAACGGGGAACGGAGGGGCCTGGCCACCTCTGTGAGAGCCGTAGGAGGGCTCCGCGTTTCCCAGGGAGCCGGGGTTCGTGCGAGCGGCGTACACAAAATATTTTGGAAACAAACAGACGGCTTGTCCAGACTTGGATGGCGCGGAGAGCGCTTGGAAGCGGGGAGGCAGAAATACCTTGACGTTGCTTTTGGAGAGCAGGAGGCTGACGTGGCCGAGGCGTGGCGAGGGGCGGGCGCCCGGCGCTGCGCGGGCACCTCTACCCCCGGCTCTGCGGTGCTGCCACCCGAGAGCCCGCTGCCGCGCGCCACGCAGCTCCCGCTTTCGGGGTCGCTGTCAATAAGGACCATGAGCGACGGCTGCCCGGGGGCCGGTGAGGTCTGTCTGGGATTGGGGGGGGGGGTTGTGCCGTGCCACGGGCGCGTGGGGCCGGTGCCGCGCTGCAGACAGAGTGGGCAACCCCATGGAGCGTTGCGGGTGTCCGTGCGCTGCTTCAGGGCTCTTCACGTGCTCCGGGCATCTCCTTGAATGCTCGCTGGGCTTTGCACGGTGCTGGAGGCAGCTGGGGCGCCCCTTTGGTGGACGGCGCTGCTAGGAAGGCTTTGGGTGAGGTGTTAAGCCGGGAAGGCGAACCGGGGTCCTGGCTGGAGCCTCCGTGGATGCCAAGGAGCGCCCCGCTGCTGGTCTGCCGCCGAAACGGGCTCCGCTCGGCCGGGGCTGTACCAAGCCATGGGGGCCGTCGCGGTGGGGCAGGGAGGAGGAGGATGAATCTGGCGAGGTGCCGGCGTGGGAGCTGGGAACGGCTGCTTTCACCCTTTGCCGGGACTGCTCCCGCGTGGCACGCGTTGGCCCTGCCGTGGCCGGTGGGGGCCGTCACGCCCGGCGGAGGAGGGCACGCGTGAGAAGGAGCCTGGCAGCCGCTTCTCCATCCCATCTGCGTGACCTCGGCCCTGGCTCGGCTGCGGCTCCTCCGGGCCCCGCTGGGTTTGATTAACGCAGTCGTCGTGCGCTCGCTGTTACTCGTTTTAATCCCGGTGTTCCCTTGCTGCGGCTCAAACCGAGGGGGGAGGCGGCTTTGCCTGCGCGTCTGCAGCGGCGCTGACCCGGCTTGTAGTGGGGCCGGATGTCAAAAGGCTTCCAGGGAGCTGGAGAACTAAAACCTGCCTCTTGTTTTAGGAGAGCGTGAAGGTGCTGCGGCTGACGCTGCCCAATGACCTCCCCGGCGACAGGCGCGAGCAGGCCAAGCAGAAGGTGGGTGTCCCCCGTGGCTCCCTTTGGAGCTGGAAAGTTTGGAGTTTGTGAGTGAACCTAGGGAGGGGGGAACGGGCGTTCGGTGGGGGATCGGTCGCTTTGTGCTTCGTAAACCGGAGAACTCGCCGCCTGCTCTGTTAAACGTTCCCGTGCCGACTCCCGAGGCCACGCTCGGCACCGCGTTCCTCTGCGGAAGCGCGCGGGGCTCGTTTGACTGGAGCCGGGCGAACCGTTCCAGCCAGTCTCGCCTCCCTGAAAACCCTGCTGCTTCTGTCTCTCGCAGCCGGTGGGAAAAGCCTTCGCCATGGTGGCCAACAGGTCCAGCAACGGTCACTCCCTGGCCTCCGAATGCATCAAGTCCAACGACGGCGACGAGGAGATCATCAAGGTACGGTCCCTGGCTCCCCCGCTTTGCGGCACAGCAATCTTGTTTAGTAATTGGGGCTGGAGAAAAGGTTCTGTCTGAAGCTACGCCGGCCAAAAAGCTCCTGATGGGGTGGGCGGGGGGCTCGGTGTGGTGCTGGCTGGCAGCAGCGGCCCGGTGGGCTTCCCCGGTGCCAGGGGGACGCAGCGTGGACCTGGGGTGGCTGCTGTGGGTCTGCGGGGTGGGCGTCAACAGGAGAAGGAGCAGCTTCAAAAAACGCCAGGGCAGGTTAACGGCAAAGGGGAAGCCTGCGGGCAGCCGGTGAGATCCGGCGTCCCGATCCCTGCGGAGCTGGGCTTGCTGCTGGCATTACTGGGCCAGTGGGGGTCGGGCCGGTCTGACCCGCTGCCACCCCTCTTTCCTGGGCAGGTTTACCTCAAGGCACGGGCCGAGGGCAGCGTGAACCACGAGGAGCACGTCAACCAGCTGAAAAGTGAAGTTCGTTACATACAAGAGGTAGTTAACGTCCGCGGGGGGGGCTCTGGCTCGCCTGCTGCTTCCGGGACCCGCGGGGGCTTGTGGGCGAGGGTCCCGGGGTGCTCTGCTTCTCCCGGCGAGGGTCACGGGGCGCCCTGCTTCCCCCGGGGGCGTCCCCCGGCAAGGGTCCCCAGGGTGCCCTGCCTCCCCTGGCGAGGGTCCCTAGGGTGCCCTGCTTCCCCCGGGGACGTCCCCCGGCGAGGGTCCCCAGGGTGCCCTGCTTCCCCCGGGGACGTCCGCCAGCGAGGGTCCCCAGGGCGCCCTGCTTCCCCCGGGGACGTCCCCCGGCGAGGGTTCCCAGGGTGCCCTGCTTCCCCCAGGGATGTCCCCCAGTGAGGGTCCCCAGGGTGCCCTACTTCTCCTGGTGACGTCCCCGGGGTTTCACATCGGCGATGCCCGCGCCGGCTGCGGCACTCGAGCCCCGGCTGAGCCCCAACCACTCGGGCAACCTGGCAGCGGGGCTGAGCTCTGCAGCTTGTTGACTTGCCCGTACAGGGCAGTAGCCTAATCAAGCGCCATAAATTAATTCAGCCTGACTAATTGCTCTGCTATATGGACTGAATTTGAAGAGAATTGCGTGATGACTTTCCCCCAAGGCTGTCCCCTGCACGCCTGGGTGCGGCACAACCGGAGCCTCTCGTTAAAAGGCAGTTTCTTTGGTATGTCTCATCTCCCAGAGTAAACTGGATGATGAGGCCCTGGGAGGATTAACCCTTTCCTCCGCTCCCGGTGGGGAGGTTATTTCTGGAGAGAGCTGGTTACAAGGCACGGAGGCGGTTGCATGGGTGTTCTGGCCTGGGCAGCTTGGCCTAAAAAAACTAAAAGAGGAAAAAGGGGGAAAAAAAAAAAAATTAGAATTGGGTTTGCCCTCCTGGGGGAGTTTCTGTGCTGGGCGCTGGCCCCAGGGAGCGGCGAGGAGCAGATCTGCTAGGGCGGCCCCCACATTTTTTACGTCATCCTCCCGACTCCTCCGCCAAAACGCGTGGTTTTCCCCCTACAAAAGAAAACAGCCCGATCCCGCTGCCTCCTGCCTGCCCCCCCCCGCCCTGCCCGGCTCCCGGCCGCAGCGCTGCGGGGTGCCGCTCGCCCAGACCGTACCTCGCAGCCTCTGGATGCAGCAGTCGTGCGTGGTCCTTCCCGCCCCCGGGGCTCCGGCTTCAGCTCTTCTGCTCCGAGCTTTCCCGTAGCTCCCCACGGCTCGGATGGAAACAGGAGTCGGGTGCTAAAAGGGCCTGGTAGCCACATTGAGCGGGGCTTGGAGCTTGCCCGGCCACCAAGGCTGTAGGTAGCCCTGCCGGGATAGCTGAATCGTAGAATCGTCTAGGTTGGAAAAGACCTTTAAGATCATCAAGTCCAACCGAAGCGGCATAACCGTGCAGCACGACTTAATCCTGCACGTGAAAACCAGAGAAAAAACCAAACCAGTAAGTCACGGTGGCGGTACCAGTCTGTCCGCATCCAGGGGAAGTGCCCTGCGCTGGGCCGTGGGGTAAAAACCCTGGGGGGCCCTCGATCCAGCTGGATCAGAGTCAGGGATCGCCGTCCCCGGGTTGAGGGTCTTGTCCCTCCTTCTGCCGCTGCTCGGTCTCCGGCAAAGTGCTTCGCCCCGGTGCCTTGGGCACCTAAAGTCAAGGGGTAGGGACGAAGCCACACCGTTAATGCTCCGAGAAGACTTTCCTTCGGAAGGCGTTGGGGTGGCATTTGCCGTAAAAAGCCTTAAATCGTCCCTCCGGCTGGCTTGCTTGGCTAATTGGAGCGGCTACAAGTCGGGACTGCACTTGCCGGCGTCCTGCAGCGGGGCAGGGAGGGAGCTGGGGAGCAGCGAGGGTCTTCTCCGAGGCGGCGTCCACGACCAATGCATGAAAAATCGGTAGCGACTCCAGATTGTTGCTGGGTTGGTTTTGGTTTTTTTAATTTTTTATTGTTTTTCTCCCCCTGATGGTGTGGGACGGCTGCCTCGCAAGGATCACCTCTGCTTGCAGGCAGGGCTGTAGTAAAACCCGAGGGTCAGGCTGGCGCAGGAGCCGCCGCCGGCGTTCTCGGCGCAGGGCGGCGTAGCGTTGGGTTGCTGATAGGCTGAGGGATGCGGTCCGTGCCCATCCAGCTAAACCGACTTGCCTTTGCCAGGCTAGAAGTTCTTTGAAGAAGCTGCGGGAAGACTTAAGTAGTAGACTTGAGAACAGACAAGGAGATAAACAGCACGCACAGGTAACGGGAGCATTTCTCGGGCATGGAATGGCATTGACTTGTTAAAAAGATGTCATCTTCGGGTCCGGAGAACGATAGGCGGGGCCTTAAAGGTCGAGGCGCTTGTGGCGACCGAGAGCCAGGCTGGCACCGCTTGCAGGCAAAGCTCGGAACCCACCCGAGCACGGAGCGGGGGTGAGCAAACGGCGCTGGCTGGCCAAGCGCAGGGCTGCATGTTGGCAGGGCAAAACCCCTCGGCCCCGAGTCGCTGCCGTGCCCCGGAGCGAGCTGCCTGCACGCGGCGGTGCCCTCGCGCGAGCGGGCGGGCGGCGCTACATCCCTTGTCCGTCTGTCCTTTGCTTACGTAGGTCGTGCTGGAAAAGCAGAACGGGAGCTGGCTGTGCCCCGAGAGGCTGCGTGCCGATTCCTGGGAGGAGGAGGTATGGAGCTAAAGCGGGGGATTTCAGCGCCGTGGAAAGAAATACCGGGTTTAGTTTGGTGCCTTCCTCCCAGCAGGTAACCTCGGACCCGTTCAGCACGCACTCAGGAGCTCCTGCGGCAAACTGGGCTTCTTGTCAGGGCCAGGCACGGCGTGCGGCGCTATTAGAGCCAGAAAAATGGGCAGAATGGGTTTTTAAACCTCCGCAGCCGAGGGCTCGTTAGCAAAAGGGGTAACAGGGAGCCTAAGCTGGTAAATATTTCTCCAGCTCTTGGTCTCTCTCCCCTGGCTGGGGCAGATGCTCTGGGCTGGGGTTTCGGGCTGGGCTGCTGCTGCGGAGCTGGCTCCCGTTGCGGGGTTTCAGGTTGCCCAAGCGCGGGTGAGGGCTGGCGTCCTGCAAACAGGGCTTGGAAGGCAACCAAAGGACAGCGCGCGCGTTACCGGGAGGGCTGGAAGCTGTCGCCGGGGCGTGGGCGGTGGGGACCGGAGCGCCTGGCGTTGGCTCAAGCGGCGTGAGCCGGCTTTGTCACCCGGCAGCGCTGCCCACGTCGGGGCGGAGGGCTCCTTCGGTAGCTCCCGGCTGCTCATCCTGCCCCCGTACCGTCTCCGCAGGAGGACTGCGCAGGTGAGGACGTGGAAAAGATCCGCCAGACGGCAAAGAGGCTGTTCACCAAGCTGCGGGAGGCTGAGAGGCGCCATCAGTTGGAGAAGAAAGCCTTTGAGGTGATCACACTGCACGCCTCTCTGCTGGGGAAGTGCGGTTTTTAGTTTATTTTGGTTTTTGGTTTTTTTTTTTTCTTTTTGGAAGTCGGTGCGTGGGCAGGCGGGTTTGGGCTGCCAGAGGTGTCTGCCCTTCCCCTGGCAGAGCAGCGGGCTCGGCGCACGCTGTTAAAATACAGCGGGGCGCCCAGACCTGGCTGAACCCCAGCGAGCTGCCTCCCCGCTTCCCGGACGAGTCTCAAGACGTAAATGCTGTCCCAGTTAAAAAAAATCACATAAAATAAAAGCGGCGACCAGGTTGGACGGCGGCTCCACCCGCTCTGCCGAGCCTCTCCGACTGTACCCAGGCTCGCTGTGCGTGAGGGGGGGGTCTCGTGGGGAGCGGGGACCACCGGGGTGTCCCAGAGGGTCGAGTGGAGACCCAGCCTGTGGTTCCCAGCCACGGTGCTGGGTGGCCGCGGCGGTGCTGGCCCTCGTGGTCTCTCTTGGAGCTCAGCCTCGGCGGCGGCGGGGCCCTTTGCCGCAGAGAGGGGCGAGCAGCCGGGCGGCAGCCGGTCCCACCGCGCGGGTCTCCTCGCCTGCCGAGTGGTGCTGACGAAGCTGCCACGTTCCCTTTCCTCCCTTCCTCAGCCCTGGTGATTAATGGTCCCCTTCGGTGTTCTTTAGTGACTGCTCATGTCCTGGATGGGCTGGGCCTGACCGCGTCACCCCGCAGCTCCGAGCGCTGGTGGCAGCGGTGACGTCCCGGCTCCCATCCTGTCCCGCAGACCAAACTGGTCCTGGGAACCCTGCGGGCTTCCCTGCAGCGGGACGGGGACGGCGTCCGCTGGGGAAGTGGGTTGGAGCGGCGACCGCTTCCTCCGGCGCGGGGATGTCCGCCCGCCGGCAGCAGTGGCGCGCGCCCCGGGGGCGTCTGTCCCTGCGCGCGGGAAGTCCTGCGGTTTGGTGGCATTTTGGGGGTCTTGGCTTGGCTGCGATGTTGAGTGCAGGCTCTGAGCCCGGATGGAGATCCCGGGCACGGCAGGGACGGCTGTTCCGGCGGCTGCGGGTCCCGCCAGCGCTGCCCAGGTGTTCTCGGTGTGCCTTGTTGCCCGAGCCTGCCCTCCTGGGGGACCCACGGGGACACCCATGTCCCCTCTCAGCCCCTGAGCCCTCGCTGCCGGCGCGGGGGTGGCTGCCGAGGTCGGTCCCTTGGGCAGGGGCCTGCCAGGAGCCCCGGAGCGCGTGCGGCCGGGACCGAGCGCGTCGCCCGCATTTGAGGAGCCTTCATTGCCGCGGCATTTGAGCGCTGGCTCCTTTGAAGTGCTTTGAAGCCGGGGAGCTCTCTGAAGCACCTCTTCTCTCGGAAGCACGGCGCGCTGTTCGCTGGGGCGCCCGGCTGCCTGCAGCAGAATCCGCCCGCCGAGGCTTCGAGCCCCTTCGGAAGGCGGCTGGGGGAGAAGGGCTCCGGCGGCGCGGCCGTGCGAGGGCGGGGGGCTCAGGCACCTCCCTCTCCGTTGCAGAGGACGGTCTCGCAGTACCAGGAGGAAGCGGAGCAGGCGAGCTCAGCCCTGCGCCGAGCGGAGGAGAGCGTGGTGGAGAAGGAGGTGCAGGTGGACGAGCTGCAGAGACTCCTGGCAGGGATGGAGAAGGTACCGGCCCCGCAGCCCTGGTGGGGCTGGGATTAGCGGAGCTGCCCGGTCCCGCTCTGCTGGGGCGGGGGGGGGGAACGGGGAAGCCTGGCGGGTGATGAGTTTGGCCGTGCTCAGCCCAGACCCCATGGCGGGTCTTGGACTGGCTGCAGGGAACCCACCCCCACAGAGGGCTTGGCCCCCCAGCCGGGCTTAACCCAAAAGCATCGGGCAAAGCCAGCTGGGGGCCATGGCTGGGGGCCGACCCTTGCTGCTTTAGGCTGGCAGTTCTCGGGTCAGGAAGGTCCAGTCAGTCCATGCAAACTCCCAGGTACCCTGGAAACAAGTGCACGGTCCAGACGGCCGCCCGCTTCGTCCCCCAGGGGTGGGGGGGGGCATTAACACAACCCCCAGCCTCGATTTTTTTATTTTTATGTTTTATCTTCCCCCGCCAGCTGCAGTCTGCTCATAATAACATTAAAGCCATAAATCTAACAGCACGGTCTGAGCACGAAGGGATCTGGGGCTGCCTTCCCTGGCTTGCCAGCAGGGAAGGAGATGGGTCGGAGCCTCGCCTGTAACCCAGGGGTAAAGGAGGGGGACGGCTGCTGTCGGTCACCTCCGCGGCGGCTCTCGTCTGTCTGTCTCTCGCATGTAAATTTAAGGCTCGTGAAAACAACCCGCAGATGGAGCGGGGAGGCCGAGCCGAGCCCGCCGGGCTCCCCGGGCGCTTGCAGTTTGGCGCTGCGCAGCGGGGGCCGAGGAGCACGTGTTGCGACTTGCTTCTTCCGTGCGTGTGACTCGGCCTCTCGCTCTGCCGCAGGAGCACAGGAGCTTGCTGCTGAAGATGAAAGAAGGCGAAGCCGAGCTGGCGAGGCTGAGGAGCGTGGAAGGTGACAAGCTCGCCGAACAAGACCGGTGAGGCTTGGCCTCCGGCTCGGCTGCCAACGCCAGAGCAAGCCCACGCCGCTGGGTCGGGGTGTCAGCTCGCTGGGGCATGACTGCACATTCCTGCGCAGGGCGTGCTTGCTCTCCGGCTTGCAAAACAGCGCCCTGCTCCCAGGAGCTGACTAATCTCCAAAAACCTCCCGCAGTTTTGCCCTGCTCCGAGAGATCCGGAGCTGGGCTGCCCGGAGACCTCTAGCGGCCTTGCTGCGGGCTGGGAGCTCGGGGCAGGTCCTGCCCGGCTTGGGGAGCCTCCGGAGCAGCCGCTTCTCCCCGTAGTGTTGGATTCATTCCACCCAGCCGGTATCCATGTGCTCCCGGGGCTAATTGGCAATGGCTCGTTTCTGGAAGGCCTTGTTTGTGGCCTGACTCTTCCTGATGTTCCTGTGTCCCCGCAGTCTGTGGCTGCTAGCCTTTGTGGCTCCTGCTTGAACGGGTTCTGTCTCTGCCTCTCCTTACCTCGTCTAGTCAAAATATTCCAAGACCTGCGTGGCTGTAGAGGAGAGCTGGCTGATAAAAGCTGCTCTGGGCATAGCTGGGTGGGTGCTCCCACGCCGGGAAGCCGTCCGAGGGCTCCTGGACTCTCCTCCTCTCCTTTTCCCAGGTCTGCCCAGCTGGAGAAGGAGGTGGCCATGCTGCGGGAGAAGATACACCACCTGGACGACATGCTGAAAAGCCAGCAGCGCAAAGTCCGCCAGATGATCGAGCAGGTGGGAGGGCTCAGAGGGGCTTAAAAAAGGGAAAGGAGGAAAGAAAATCCCTTAAGCTGCTTGGGAGCAAAGAACTGCTGGATTGTGGGGCTGAGCCCCTTCGCAAAGCAAAGGGACGTGGGTTCAAAGGCAGCCCGGAGCCCTGTCCTGCGGCGGGGACTGATCCGGGGCCACAGCCCAAAGGGCTGCCGCGTGAGCTGCCCTGGGCCAGGGGCGTGCAAAAGGCACACAAAAAGGCGTGCAAAAGGCGTGCGGTGCTCCCAGCTTGCCCTGCTGAAAGAGTTAAATCTCAAACTGTGTGAGCAGAGGCTCCTTCACCTGGGGCTTAATTCCCAGACTTAATGTGAGGCTTTTTTGGATTGGTTGGTGTGCAGACCTTGGAGTTAACGCTGTGGGTCTTAACAGGCAGGGTGGTGGCACAGCTGCCCTCCTTCCTACACGTTTCTCCAGCCCAGCCGTACCGGAGAGGGATTTTTCAGCCGCTGTGAACTTTTCTCTTACAGCTCCAGAACTCCAAAACGGTGATTCAGGCCAAAGACGCCGTGATCCAGGAGCTCAAGGAGCGAGTCGCTTACTTGGAGGCTGAGGTGCGTCCTGGCAGGGCGGTTTCGGGGGGTGCACGGGGTCTGCTCCGAGGTCGGACCCTCTCGTAGAAGCCTCCCGGTGTGAGAGGCTTTGCACGCCCGCGCGTCGCGGCCGGGCTCCCTCGTGGGGATGAGCCCTTCCCTTGCGTCCCCTCCACCGCCCCGGGGGCTGTGCGGGCTCTCTGCGCTGGTGCGGCGCTTCCCCACGCTGCTGGAGCAGCTGTGAGCTCCAGCCGAGTCCAAAATAACCTCATCGAGCACATTTCTCTGGCAGCAAAGCCCCTCGTGCTTACAAAGCTGCAGCTGAGCGCATGCGTGTCGGAAATTAAAATTGCATCCCAGCCTCTAGGACCGTAACAAGCGTCAAACCTCTCTCCTTTTTTGGATGAAAACTGTGCCTGCATTGGCACTTCTAGTGTTTTCTTCCCCCCTCGGTGGCTCCTTTTGCTAATTCCTGCATGGGGACAGGCGGAAAACATCCAGTGGGAGAGATGATGTGCTGGTGGGTTTCCGTGCTGGGTGTGCAGCAGGTCTTACAAACCACCCCGGCTCTCCTGTGGCGAGCTGCCCCTGCGTAGGGCTGGGCTTCATTTCCCTCGAGGAAGAGCTGCCCCATTGCACGAGCTTCTACCGGAGCGTCCCTCGGCAAGAGATCCGTGTGCCCGCGGCCCGCCTGTCCCCAGCTGCCCGTCGCTAACCGCGGCTCCGTCTCTTGCAGAACCTGGAGATGCACGACCGCATAGAGCACTTGATTGAGAAGCAAGTCAGTCGGGGTGGCCACAGCTCCAGAGTGCGCTCCAAGTCGGAGTACGTGGGGGGCAGGTACGTACGTGGGGGGCAGGCACCCTCCAGTGACGGGGGGAGCTGCCTGCCTACTGAGCGGCTTTGTCTGCGGGTCCACGTCTTGCCCGGGGCAGCGGGAGCTGTGGTCTAGGAGGTGGTGCTGGACTTGGGAATGCTCTTCTGGGAGCACGCTGTATTTTTTTTCTGTTTGCAGAGGTCTCTGTTCCTGCATCCCTCCTTTTGGGGGAGTACAGGGGAGCAGAGGTCCCTCCTGTGGGTGGCTTTGGGGGGACCCATCCCCAACCAGGGCTGGGGAAGGGCCTCTCCCACAGGTTTTCCTCTCAAAGCCCACCCAGTCCGTCTGTCTGACCGAATCCCCCCTCTCTTGCAGCAAAAGGCTGTCGAGCCCCAAACCGCTGCCTCTCATTCGAGTAGTGGAAACATGAGTTTCGAGGGCCGGTCCGAGCTGATGACTCTCCCCTTGTTATCGTTGGCTGGATTTCCCTGCTTGACTGCCGTCCTCTGTGCTCCCGGCGTCTCCCCGGGGCTGCCGGCGCAGGGCTGTGCCCCGGAGAACTGTGGCAGCCGAGGGCAGGCGTAGCCGGGGCGGTCCTGGCAGAGGAAGGAGGTTTGCGAGGCGTCCACACTGCTGTCTCCGCTGGGTCCCAAGGTCACATGGATGCCAGTTTGGAGGCTGGGACCAGCCGGCCCCGGCGTGGAGACGGCGGCTCTCTGGCTGGAGAGCCGGGCTCACTTTCCCCGGCCAGTCCTGGGTTTGCCGGGGTTGCTCTGCAAGAGCAGCCTTTGCTTCTGAAGGGCCTCGTCCGCACAGAGCCCCCCCTTCAGCTTGCAGCCTGCCAACATGGACTTGGGGTTTAACCTTTTTCGGTTAAAAAAAAAAAAAAAAGAAAAAAAAAATTCACTCTAAGAAGAAAGCAATCCTCCTGAGACCGGACCCCTTCCTACAGCAAAGCCCAGTGCGTGACCAGTGGGGAGCCTCCCCCTCCCATCTCCAGCACATATCTGGCTGCTCCACACTTGGCAAAGGCTCACGTGGCCCAAAAAAAAAAAATAATCCGTGTACCGCCATGCTTTTCCCAAGAGCGTAGAGAAATTGCACCTGATGTACGTGTAGCGTTTAAGCCCAGAGGCTGTTTGGTTTGTTACCCGTATTTATTTCAATAAATTATTGGTGTCTTCCACTGATGTGGTGACAGGCATGACTGCTGCTGCCCACCTCCACAGCAGCACGGGCGAGGACGGCCTGTCCCACGTTTGAACTGGAAAATACCAACCGGCTTCCTCGGGGCTTGCTGGTTACGAGCCCGTGCTCGGGTACAGGTAGAGGGAAGTCGCTGGCGTTTTGTACTGACCGCCTTAATACAAAAATACACGTGCCTTAATCCCTTTGGCTGTAGTCGACTGATGCCAACAGTGGGAATGTTCTTGGGCGGGGATTCGGTGTTTTGGGGTGGCTCTCTGCACCTTCTTTTATTTTTCTTGCTGGCGTGTCCAGCGCTCCCCATCCCTGTGCTCCACGGGTGGGAGCCGAGGCCATGTCCGACGCCTGTGGGTGGTGAATGCCTGGGCTGGCCCTAAACATCCCCTGGCCGCTGCCCTCGATGCCGCCTGGCCCCGCTTGCTGTGTGGCTCCCCCTGATCCAGAACCACCGCTCCCACAGCTCCCTGGGCCCCGGTGAGCAGCCATGCACCAGCCCCCTATGGAGGGGGGGCTCCGGTGCCTCCCTGGCGCTCCCGCTCCCCGCAGCGGCCCCTGCCACCCGCCTCCATGGTGGCCAGGGCCCCGCTGTGACTGAAGGAGGCCACCAAGGGCC
>JADKXX010009493.1:0-22869 GCA_017310255.1 Butorides virescens | reverse complement strand
TCCCCAGCGAGGGCGCCTGCTCTGCCCTCCCCACGCTGGGGGCTTTGGGGAGCCCTCACTGGGGGGTCTGGGCCAGGTCCCTCCCACTGGGAGCCCTTGGGGGGTCCGGTGTCCCCTCTCTGGAGGCTTTGGGGAGCCCTTATGAGGGGGCTGGGCCAGCCTCTCATCCCCAGGGACCCCTTTATGCTGAGAGGGGTGCAGACTGTCTTCATGGTGCTATTGAGGGGTTACGGGTACCTCTTTTTAACAGGGGGTTCTGGGCCAGCATCTTCCTCCCTGAGGGGCTCGGGGGCCCCTTTGGGGGTGGAGGGACGCAGTCTCCATCTCCTTGAAGGCGAGGCACTCAGTTTTTAGGGGGTTCTCTAGAGGATCCCCTTCTTTGTAGGGTGTGTGGAGGGGTTGAGGGTTGCAGCCCCAGGAGGGAGCCCCTCCCATGGAGGGTGATTCTGGGGTCCCCTTCACCAGCTCGTCCCTGGGGGGAGATTCTCCCCCCACCTTTGTTTCTGGGGGCGTCCCTTGGATTGCAAAGCAAGAAGAGCTCATAGGCAGCAGAAAAATCTGTAGGAGCCACGTCTGTGGATCTGCCTCCCCGCAGGGACCCCGGCTGGGAAGGGGCTGGTGGAAGGGGGTGGCTGCGGTGGGGAATTTGCTTGGGGAGGCACGGAGCTCCTGGAGAAAAGCTGTTCCCCGGAGAGATCCCTGGTAAGGAAGGGAAGTAGGTTAGGAGATGAGAAAGGAGGTGGCTGGAAGGAAGGGGGAGCTCACCCTGAGAAATTCTGCGGGGGGAGAGCAGGGGGAAGGGCCCGTGGCTGGCAGAAAGTGGTACTGTGCTCATGGGTGCCCTCGCAGAGCGCTGGCTTGGGCTGGGATGAGGTGTGTGAGGGTGCAAACCCTCCTCCGGTGAGTGGGACCCTCGGTGGAGGGCAGGGGGACGCTGGCGGAGGGAGGAGGAGATCTGGCACGGCAGGATTGCTGCCACAGGGATTGCTGGGCAAGGAGGGGACAAACCCCCCCACTTTGGGATGAGACAGGGGTCTCGCTGGAGCTGGTGGCCTGCCTTCCCGCTCCGCAGAAGGCAGCAGGGATGGAAACGCACGGTCAGGGTGGGACCGGCTGCTTGGGTTTTCCTCCGCTCCGTCACCGGGACCTCGGCTTGTCCAGGGCTGTTTCTTGACGGCCAGAGTTGTAACGTGAGCCTGAAAACATCTTTCCATGGGAATGCTTCAGCTGTGTTGAAACCGATCTATTCCCCCACCCCGCAAAAAAAAAATCCCTTAAACTCTGAGCCCGTGGTTGTGGGCTGACATCGGTTAAATCCCTTTCAGGGCTTTCTGTAGCCTCAGCCCCTCGAGGTGTATTTTTCTTAGCGTGTTCCTCTTCATCTTGTGGTTCTTGGGGCTGGTTCTGCCCGTGCTGAGCTGCGCGATGCCTCCTGATCCTTACGTATTTGTGCTCCGTGCTGAGTTGGTTAAGTTCAATTACTTATTAATTACAGGGATTTCATAGCGGCAGGAATGCTTTGCTGCCAGCCTTCGCAGGCTGCAGTGTGTGAAGGACAACAGCGTGTGCTCGGGCCCAGCAGAGAAGAGCTGTTCCGACTAGCCCGTGGCTAGAGAGCTGGCCGTGCCCTGCGGAAAGCTTGCTGTCGGGATTTGGCGCTCTCCCGTGTGACCCAAATACTTTATGCTTTGATTTTTCTGTGCAGAAGAAGAACCGTTCCGGGGGGGGGGGGGGGGGGTGAGGGTGGTGAATTCTGCACCTGGAGGATCCACTTGAGAGAACAGCGTTTATTGACCGAAGGGGAATATTTTGTATGCGTTGCAAGGTGCCCAGCTGAAATTCTCCCTCGTGCCCGCTGCGGGGAAACACTTAAAATGCCGTGTTTGAAACCGGAGGTGGGTTTTGAGGCTGGCGCTGGAATCGGGGTTCGGTCCCCGGCATCTCGGCCAGCGTGAGGTGAGGAACCGACCTTTAGTCTGTCGCCAAACCACGCAGCGGTGTTTGAAAGAGTTAAGACCTGCAGATAACGATGGTTAATGAGGGGAGTGAGGGGGGTTTGCTCGAAGCCCTCTGGACCCTTGGTTTCCCCCTCCGTGGGGCAGGGAGCAACTGCGGCTGGAAGGGTGGGGGATTTCCCCCTGCTTTACCTGCCACTTCCCATCTCCCGGCACAGGTCGCTTTTAATTTGCCCGTGGACCTTCTTGTAGCACTGCCAGGTCAGCTCTCGCCCTTTTCCAGTATCACCTATCGCTTTTGTTAACCTGGCTGCATAAATCGGCCCCAAAAATATGGCGCGGGACCAGCCACGCAGACCCCGTGTCCCCGCCTGCTCTGCCCAGGGGACGCTCATTCTCCCTGGGTCTGTTAAAATCCAACTCCTGCAAGTAAAATCTCGGCACGGTTGCGAGTTGGAGTAGAAAACAATAAAACAAGATTCCAAAAATAGCCCTGATTTCCCTTCCTTTCCCCAGCAGCACCCTGCGCACAATGGTGGGGGTGGGGTTCCCCGGGAGGCATGGGGCCGCCCGCCACAGCGATGCCGGTGCCCGGCTCCTCGGCCCGCGGGACCCACGGTGGGTTCGGCAGTCGCCAAAAGTTGGGCTGCGGGTCTGGAGCTGGGCAGCGGGGTAAGGACCTGGCGCTTGGGTGGGAATTGCCGGCTGCTCGGCGGCTCTACAGGTCTCGCGTCGCGTCTGAGTGCCGAAACCGCGTGCAGGTTCGGTGTTCTCCGAGCGGGCTGTTTATTTCCGAGCAGGGCTTTGTTTCCACCTCCTGCAGCTCTGAGCAAGCTGGCCTGGGAGAGAGTTTTTCGGAGCAAGAAATCTCGGAGACACGAGATTCTTCCGTGGCGTGGCCCTGCTGGAATGACTGCGGCTGTTGCTGCAGAGTAATGGAGTATTCGGCAGGCGGTACCTGGCCTGTGGGGTCTCTCGCCCCCACGTCCCTTCCCCAGCCTGCTCTGGACGTGCACGGTGCTGGAAAGCCCGGAGACCTCGCGTCCCCGCGCGGCTGCGGGCTCCGGCCGCGGTAACGGGAGCGTGGTTCACCTCTGCGAGGCCGAGCGCGAGCTGCGTCCCAGGCCTCATGCAAAACCAAAGGGTGTTTCGGGGGTTGTCTGAAGGGTTTTTTGGAGTCCTGCCCTCACTACAAAGTCCCCCTCGCCATCCTTCGCTGTGTCGCGCTCCCGTATCCGGCATCTGGCTCAGACCTCTCGCTTTCGAAGGCTGGTTTTGCAACACAGCCGTGGCCTGCTCTCTAATCTCCTTAGCTGGTTGTGTGTTTGTGGGTGTTGAGGGCATTGGAGACAGACAATGAAAGCTAATTTAGTTCTTGATTATCGCCCTGAATGACAATCATAACTAATCTTGACAGGGAAGAACATCTCACCAGCGTTTGCTCTGTGTGCAGGGAAGCTCCCTCAAAAATAATGGAACGGATAAGGAAGGGATTTGTTCTCGATATTTATTGAATTGCACGGTGGAAAACTGGTCCGATCTGGGTGTGCTTGTGAGGGTAGGGGGACACCGTGCCCCGCCAGACCGGGGAATCGGTCTCCATCACTCGTTCCTGCCTCAGAGAAATGCCTGACACGGTCGCAGTGCCGGCTGCCTCCAGGGAAGGTATCGTACGCCCCGACACGGGTCCTGGGGACATAACCCCCACCGGAGACGGCGTCTTCCTAACCCGCACGGGGGGTGACTTGTGCCTGGTGTGGGGGGTAAAAGGCATTTGCCTCAGGAGATTAAACTCTTTTATCTCTTCTTAGTCTAAAGTCTAATTTTGTGTATCGACTTGGGGCAGAAAAAGCTGGTTCTGCTTCGGAAGAGTCCGGAACGGTCTGTAAAAAGGAGGCGGCGGCTCCGTGCCTGGCTCACGCGCAGCGTTTTGCTGCTGGCACAGAGGGCGCGTTGCCAGAAAATCGCCTTACGAAGGGGTCAGCAGGCTTTACCTTGGCCAAAGTCTTCAAGGGTGTCCCTTTCCCTTGACCTCGGAGAGCCTAGGGAGTGGATTGCGTCGGTGTTGGAAGCTTGATCTCGCACGCCTGGGTGGTGAGAAGGCGGAGGGTGCGCGGGGATGCACGGCCCCCTCCCTGTTTCGGGGGGGGGGTGGGTGGTTGTGCTGCGGTTGCAGCCGTGGGAACCCACGAGAGGTGTTGAGCTTGGCTTGCAGCCTGGCGAACCGAAAAATCCCCCTAATCACCAGCTGAGAGGTGTCCTTCCTCCCCCCCGCCTCTTAAACACACCGTCTTCCCCGTAGCGTTCCCAAATTCACCCCAGCCTCTCCAGGCTCCATCCCTCGCTTCCCTGTGCGCGTTTTCGGAGCGTTTTACCGTGGGTCGGCATCTCTCCCCCTCTTGGGAATGGGGCTGCTGAGGCGCAGGGGGGTGTGTGTGTGGATTCGCCCGGTTAAGGCTGTAGATTAGAACTGGGAATAATTCGGGTCTCCTGATTGCCTCTTCCAGGCTGCGCTCCGTGCGCTCGATAAGGCTGGCGTTGGCTGCTGGAGTGAAAAACTGCAAATGCATCTTTTCTTTCTTGAGAGATAACAGCAGTGGGTAAATGAAGAACCCTCGCGTGCTGGGCTTTCCATTAAGCGCACAATTAGATAAATGCAAGAGCCTTTTTATCTACCCTGCTTTAACACTTGTACAGTCTGTTTAAACAGAACGCCGTCTGTGCCTAGGAATGGGCACCGTGACTGAAGCTGCAGAAATTTAAACCCATTTCCGCCGCCTGCGGTCTCCGCTCCCGCTTTGTTCGGCTCGAGATAACGAAGCAAACGGGTCGGTCCCCGTAGCCTCGGTGGAAGCGGCCGCCCCGCTGCTGCTGGGGACGTGCCCGGCTTTTTTTGCACCCGTGGTTCCCCTTCCTTGTTCACCAGGCTGAGCCCCGAGGAAGCAGCGTGAGCCCCGAGGAAGCAGCGATGGATGAACTGTAAGGCAGGGGGAGAGTTTCCTTTTACTGGGGTTCGAAGCCGGGCTTGCAAAATGCGGGCTGCAAACCGAAGCATCGTCGAGAGACCGCATGAACACTCCGGGCTGCTGCTGGACAAGCGTGGGGTCCCGTGGGGCACGTCACTGACACCTCCCGAGCAGCTTCTCGTGACGGTGGTTTTCAGCGTGTGGTCTGCAGCGTCCTCGGGGGCTCGTTGATGTTGCTCGGAGCTCTGCGGAAGAGCGCGGCTGGGAAACCAAAGCCGCTGTCGCAGGCTTGAGCTTGGTCATCGGCAGCTTGAGCTGAGCCGGAGGAGAACCTGGGTGTGCAAAAGGAACATAAACTTTGTCGGTCGGGAAGGCTACGCTTGCAGTCCAGCTCTGTCCTAGCAGGGGGCTTGTGGCCTAGCAGCCCTGTCCGTCCCTGGTCTTCTCGGGATGGTTTTGCTGCTGGTTCAGGGAAGGAAAACCCAAGGAAGCCTTGACCTAGATCATGTCCCCTATCGCTGGCGTGGAATCTGATTGCAATTAACTGCTCCTGAGCTTCCAGGGCGGGTTTGATACAGGTTTGGTTTCTGAAGTGTCCAAAGTGTTGTTCCTTTCTCAGCGTGACTCACAGCTCAGTACTTGTTTGCTTTTCAGTAATGTTTTGGTTTTCGCCTTCTGAAACGTTCTTTGTCTTCATTCCGGGTGTTGCAGAGGTGTTAATTTGCAGGGAATCATTGCGTTCGTGATGGGCGAACGGCAGCCGCGCTGTTTGCCAGAGCAGCGCGTGTAACGTGGAGGGATGCTACAACTTCCTTAAAACGTCCTTCCTTAGGAGGCTTCTGTGAAAATGGTGACCACCCCACCTTCTTCTGGTCTGCCCCGCATCAGAGAAATGGGAAAGGTCGCTGGAACTGCAGTGGTTAGGGCCTTCCTGGGGTTTTTTAATCTGTTTGGAATAATATTGGACAGGGTCTGGGTTGCTTAGCTGTGAAAGAGGAAGGCTGGCTTCCCTTCTGGGTGACCAGAAATGGGGAAATCCTGCTTGGGCCTCAGCTGACCAGCCCTGGGATGGCTCCGTCCGAGGGAGGCTTGCGCCGACGGCCGCCTGGCGCTGGGGACTGAGCAGTCGGAGGGGAAGCGCGCTGCCCGTCGGGGAAACCGTTTTAGCTTAAATGGTCTCGGGGGTATCGTGCAGCTGCGAAACCTAACCCTCCTCTGGGAGAAGCCGCGAGGAGCTGGGTCTGTTCAAGGCGCCGTGGCTCGCTCGGGCGGATACGCCGCTCTTCCGAGGAGCCGGTGGAAGGGAGCTGTCACCGTCGCAGTGGCTGCCCCGTGGCAAACGCACCCCATGAGGCGTTGGCAGCGGCGCGGCGTGGAGCTGGAGTTTGGCATTAGCTGGGTTTGAGAAGGGAGAGGGGTGAAGACGATGGAGCGCCTCTTTCCGCAGCGGCTACGGCGAGCCTGGAGAAGCTGCCCCACGCCGCTGTGTCCAGTAAGCTCATTAGCTGTTCATCTTTATTCCCAGTGCCTCTCCCGAGGAGGCTGCTGATCCCTGTGGCGACTGCCCTTGTCGCTGGATCTCATCTTCAGCGCTCTTCTTCCTTCATCAGCCCTTCTCAGAGCAGAGAGTAATCCATCACCGCTGCCGTCGTCTCAGCCCCACGCTTAAAACCTCTCCCGCAGCTGAATATTGGTGAGGCCGGGTGTGTTGCAGGAGAAGCAGGAGTGCAGGGAGCTTCTTGGTTACACGTTGAATTTTACGGGCTTCAGGTACAGCCCTGGGCAGAGCCGGAGCCAGATGCGCTTCGAGCCAAGCGTCGGGAGCGGGAAGATGCAAAGCGCTGGGTGGGGGGAGATGGGGACACGGCGGACCGTCCCCATCGAGAGCCAGGTGACACGTGAAGTCGTGGCACGACTACTGCTGCCAGGCTCGCTGGTGGGGCCACATCCACGCGGCAAAGCCCGGTTCTGCCACGCTGGGGTGCGAGCGCGGTGCCGGGCGGGTACGACTGCGCCCGTTTTACGCGGGGTTTGCTGGGCTTGCCTTGACTGCAGAGCTGGGCTTTGCCGTGGTGGTTCCGCTGATAGCCTGGGGTGGCTGAAGGCGCTCATCTGCTAAAAAGCAAAGCCTTAAAGGTGACGTGAGTAGTTTGTAGGGTGTTTTCCCTTGGACGGTTTGTCGGCCTGGTCAGTAATTTGCCTGAACAAAGCACAACGGCAGGCCGTGGTCTTAATCTCCAGGAAGCTTATTGCAGGCTTCCGTGCAGTAAATCTCCTTGTCAACTCTTGACAGACAGAGATAGTTGGGAAATTTTAAGAAGTCTTTGCAGAAAATGAGTCATGCAGCGTACAAATGGGAGAAGTGAAATGTTCTTCTCTGTGTCTTGGGGATCTTGCTCGTTAGCGTCAGCGTGATGGGGGATTTTGCTTTGTCAAATGCGTGCTTCATCCTCAGGGTTGCCCGGTGTTTGCCAGCAGTTCCTGTTCTTGCCGAGAACGCTTGCCGACGGTGTTCCCGGGTTCAAACGTGGCTGGTGAGAGCAGGTTTGGGGGAGTGAGCGGGGTGCTTCGGCCGCTCGTCCTCCTTCCAGCCAGGGGACCGTGCCAGCCCGCAGCCGCTGCTCGCCGTCTTTGGCCTGGTGCTCTGGAAACTCAGTCTCAAAGAGGCTTCTGACTTCGTTACGGTGAACAAACACCGCTCCGCTCTGCCCCCCAGCATGTATTTTTCGCGGCAGGAGCTTGCCGAACCACAGGCCGAAGATCTTTTGTGAAGCATAACCCGCTGTCATTCCTGGAGCCTGGCTTGCCCCGTAGCACCAGGCAAGCCCCGACGGGCGAGTGCCGAGGCTGCCAGCGCCTGATCCTGCCCCACGCGTGCCAGGGTTTCTGCCCTTGCAGCGGCGTCAGCGGGCAGCAGAGCGTGCCGCTGCCGCGGGGCGCAGTCCGGTGGCTCGGCCCGCGCCTGTCTTGGCAGGCGTCTTCGCCGGCGTGCGGGCTGCGGCACGGGGCGCGTGTTCCCTCTGCCGCGGGGAGACGATGGCGGACAGAAACGCGGTAACGAGCGCTTTGGGGTTACGTTGTCTTCAGCTCAGCCAAGGCGAGCCCTTCGTCACGGTGAGCGTTGAGCTAGACCGACCTTCACCAGCACCTGGAAGAAAACGGCTTCCTCCCAGCTCCCGGGGGGGATGGCGAGAGCGTCTGGGACCCCCTTTGCAGCCCTGTTGGGGTGGGGGTGCTCCTGGCAGAGGGACAGCGTGAGAAGGCTCCACATTGCCCGGTCCAACCGTGCACTGAGCAGCTCCGGCACCGCCTCTGCCCACCGACTTCAGAGCTGTCCCTGCGGTAACCTTCCTGCAAGGCAGCTCCTCGCATCCCGGCGAGGCGATGGGGAAGCCGGGCGCTGAGGGAAGGAGACGTGCCCGCCGTCCTGCAGCGGAAGGTGGCAGAACCCTGTGCTCCTGGGGTAACCGCATCCCCCTTTGGTGGTGGACAGCTGAGAGAAGTGATTTGTTGGAGGAAGTTGCTCTTTGAGTGCTGCTGAAGTCTGGCAGAGCTGCCCAGGGGCTGTGTGTGCCTGGCCGTGGTCTCCAGCCGTGGTCTCCACCCTGCAGCAGTTTGCTCCACCATGAGCAGAGTTCTATTTCCCTTCCCGCGCAGAAGAGAGCCGTGTGCTGCCTGTGGTACCTCCTGGAGGGAAAGATTTGTTGGATCTGGTCATCATCTGCCACTGTTGGATCTGGATGTCCCTTCTGTAAGGTATGGGGGGACCCAGCCCTGCGGTCAGCTCCGCAGCCCTCTCCTGGGACCACGCGTGTCCCCTGGAAGGGTAAAGGTAACGCCTGGGTCTTTTTTTCCAACTCCAAATGGAGGCAGAAGCTTGAGGAGCAAAGTGCCCGAGTGTCCCGTTGTCTTTGGAAAAGGGCATTTGGCTCTCGGATCCCGCAAGTCCATGGCTGCGTAAAGGGCTCGGCCGAGCTCCTCCCGCCGTGCCAGCTGCTCCTGATTTGCCTGTGCCGTGTGATTTACCGTTCCCTTTCTTCGTCGGTTCCTCGATGACGATTCCAGCCCGAGTTGCTATGGTGACTTTATTGCAAAGGTGCGAGTGCCCCGGCCCCGCGCGCTGCGGTACCGACCGCTCCTTCCCGCGGCGCGGCACGGCGGAGGGGCGAGCAGGGCTGCTGCTAGAGCAGCGTCTGATCACAGAAAGCAGCGCGGCGGAGAGCCGGCGGTGGCTGTTCCCGGGTTTTTGTGAATGAAATGATGCATTGCAGTCTTACTGTCAGGAGTCCCGGGTCCTGTCCTCACCCCCTCCCGGGGTTTGGTGTCGGCTCGGGGAGGAAACGGGTGGCAGCAGAAGTCACCGGGGGCCGAGGGGGGTGTGGGAGAGGAAGAGGAGGAAGCTGGCAGAGCGTTTGTTCCCAGTCTGCTGGCAGAAGGGAAAGCGCGGGGTCGCTGATGGGAAGTGAGGCTGAGGACCTAGTTCCAGCCTAGCTGGGGCAGCGGTGAGAAGCTCCTTGGCTGGTTTGTTCCAGGCTCATCCCAGGCAGCCGCAGAGG
Source organism: Butorides virescens (assembly GCA_017310255.1). Taxonomy (NCBI): domain Eukaryota; kingdom Metazoa; phylum Chordata; class Aves; order Pelecaniformes; family Ardeidae; genus Butorides; species Butorides virescens. The sequence continues at coordinate 13,392 of JADKXX010009493.1, read as the reverse complement.
GGAAAGGGACCTGTCGCCTCCGGTGATCCCCGGGCTCCCCGGCAGCCGTGCGAGAGCGCGGCCGGGCTGACTGGTAGGGGTGCCGTGGGTGAAGCTCTGCTGGTTCCTGTTTACACAGGGAATGTTTTGGATACCAAACTCTTCACGGAGACGCTTGTGATGACCACAAGTTTATGGAGACTCGCTACTAAATTTAGCTCGTGTCAGGAGGAAAAACAGGCTCATCCTTTTCCAGATTTGGAAGAGAACCCAACGGCTCTCTTTGCTTTGAAATCGAGGCGTAGGTCCAGCATCTGGCCAAGGTATGGTCCCCATCTTCTGGGCAAGGCAAGACCCAAGCGGTGGTTTCCTGCGCTGGCAGGGAGAGCAGGAATGTCAGGAGCACTTCAGAGGTGGTTTGGGTCTGTCCTGGGTCCTCAGAGCTTCCGGGGGCTCGTGGCTCGTTGTGAGGAGCTCTGGTGATCAGGTTGGAGCGATTTTTGGAAGCACAAACCCATTACTTGCTGCAGCAGCGCTCCTGGGCTGTTTGGGGCCGGGCAGAGCAGTGTGCCGGGAAATAACGAGGGAACGGGCGTCTCCGTTGGGTTGCACCTGAGGAGGCGTGCTCGGGGGTGCTGGGTCTTGGTGGATGGGGGCACCACCTTCTGACGCCATTTACCTCCTTGCCTGCTTCCTCATTTTTGCTCACCTGGAAGCTTCAGTTCGGATTTAGGGAAATTCGCCTGCGTTTTGGAGCGGCAGAGGATCAGGACGTGGGCTTTGCCCTAGCGGAGCGGTGCGCATTAGGCGTTCAGCGTTTTCCACCCCGGTTCTGTGGTCTCCTTGTGCTTGCCGTGGGCTGACGGGAAAAGGCTCGCGTTCTGGGTACGAACGTGCCGTGTCCTTCCACTGAGAAATGGGAGGAACTGCAAAGCCTGTTTTAAATATCCAAGGAGCTTTAAAGAAGTTCCGTTGTGTCTGAGGTCTTTAAATGTAATTCAGCAACTAACAGCACCAGAAATCATCAATAGGAAAGATTGGTGAAGCTTAGACCAGAGTGAAACTGGAGCAGCCAGAGCAGTTGAGGCTGGAGGGGTTTTTGGGGGAAGGAGGTAGGGGATGGCTCACCAGGCTGGTCCTGGCGTGGTCTGAAGGCTCTGCAGCCACCGCTGCCTTGCTTACGGCTTTTCTGCTTTCTCCTCCTCAGGAATGGGGTGAACGTCGAAGGAGCGACACACAAGCAAGTGGTGGACCTGATCCGTGCAGGAGAGAAGGAGTTAATTCTGACGGTGCTGTCCGTGCCTCCCCACGAGGCCGATAACCTGGATCCCAGCGATGACTCTTTGGGGCAGTCGTTCTATGACTACACGGAAAAACAGGCTGTGCCCATCTCCATCCCCACGTACAAGCACGTGGAGCAAAACGGCGAGAAGTTTGTGGTTAGTATCAGCCTGGGCGGCGTTCTCCGGAGACGGGGAGCGTCTGCGTGCCGAGCTGGCGCGCTCCTTGCCGTTAGCAGTGGTTGGTGGCAGCGCGCGCTGTCCGTCTGCGGGATGGAGGCACGTTAATTTATTATTGCCTGGTTTTGATGCTGTCTTTATTTGGGCCTGCCCGTCTCTCACGGTGCTTGGCTATTCCTTTGCAGCTCTTCCCTGCGTGCTGGGGTGCTGGGGAGCTCTTTTATTGATGTTCCTGGAACGGCTTGATCTGTGCAGATCGAGCAGGAGCGTATTATTTTGTTCATATAAGCCTTTGGATCTCCTGGTTTACACCAAGTGCTAAGGACATCTGTGATCGCCGTAAATCATAGAATCGCTTTGGTTGGAAAAGACCTCTAAGATCATCAAGGGGGTTGGACTAGATGACCTCCAGGGGTCCCTTCCAACCCAAAACATTCTATGATTCTATGAAGTCCAACCTTTAATAATTAAAGCAAAGGGGGCAGATGCCTTGGAGCGCAGCTTCCCATCTCCAGGATTTCTTCTCCCTTTAGGGAATGTCAGGGGAAATAGCTGTAAAAAGTCTTTTTTCCTTTGGGTTCCCCGCCTCTTCTGTTGTGTTTATGGGGGAGGCTGGTGGTCATTTTCTGAGCTGACGTGATCCATCACCGAAGTACCCGACGTGGGTGCGTCCTTTGAGGCTCAGGGTTGGTGCTGGCTGTGGCCGGTGAGGAAATGTTTGGAGAGGGACGAAGACAGAACTGTTTCCTCTTTGGGGTGCATTTAGCCTCCTCGGTCGGCCTGGCCTTCCTTAGCTCTGCTGCTTCCTCGCCTGGCTGCGTGCTGTTCACCGATCGCCCCGTCCTCCAGCACCCCACGTCTCGCCGGGACACAGAGCGTGGTGCCCCGGCCCCGAGGCTGCAGCCGAACCCCAGCTGGCACCGAGCTTCAGTCGGCGACTGGTAGAGACGGAAGCGTGCCACAAGGGCGGTATTCTTCCCCCTGAAATAGCTGATTATTGTTCGGAGCGCAGCCCTACCCATGTCCAGACCACGTTTTTCCTCTGCTCTGTGTGCTGCCTTCGTTTTTCCAGAGCCAGGGAACTGTGCTGCCATCAGTGGGGGTGGGCGATGAGGTGGAGGGACGTGGGACGAGGCGAGGAGTGTCGGGTGGTTTAGTTGTGCTGGAAGATCTGTGCCGTACGCCGGGTCCCTCCACGTCCCCCCCCGGTCAGGGGGGTCGGTTTGGCTGGAGCAGGCACCCTCGGGGACACGGTTGCGTTTCAGCGTGAAGTGCTGGAGGCAGATGACAAACGGGCTCATCACTTTTTCCTCCCTCAGCTGAGGACGGAGGCACCTTCCCAAGGAAGGCACGAGCCGGCATCGCAGAAACAGCGAGAGGAAGGGCGGGGAGGGTTCAGCAGCGCTCGGCTCGCCCCGGCGCGCACGTCTCCCAAGGGGACGGACGGTGTCCTCGTGGATCCATGGCCACACGGGGAACGCCTCCCACCCCTGCGCCCTGGCGGGGGGATGCCGTGGCATCGGGCGCGCCGTATGGGGGGCAGGAGAGGCAGGGCCATAGAAACCAGGGGTCCTTAAAGCAGCGCAGTGCAGGGGGGGGGGGTCAGGGGGAGCCTCTTCACTGGCCTGGCGATAGCTGCTGCCGTTTGGACCTGGCACCTTCTCCCGAGGTGATGCCGGGAGGGTTGAATACGTGCTGCTTTTTAAGGTTTTGTGGTTTTGTTGGAGCGCGCATACCTGCCCGACGAGGGGAGTCTGGAGCGCAGATGTGGAGGGCAAGAGAGCTGGGACCGCTCCGGGCCCTCCTCTGGGGAGTGGGTTGGGGCTTTGAGGCTTTCTGAACGCTGCTGAAGCCACCCTCGGCGCGTCTTCGGCACGGGACTCCTCCTCCTCCTCCGAGCTCTGCCAGCCCCTGGGCTTCGGGAGCGCGGTGGAGGGTGATGCTCGAGAGGAAAGGCTGCGGTCGCAAACGCTTCCCCTGCGCAACGTGAAAAAGCGTGAACCTGCTCTCTTCCCCGCTGCCGCCCTGTCCTCGTGTGAAGCTAATTAAGGTAACGCTGCTGTCTGGGACCTCCTTATCACCGAGGGCATATTAGCAGTGCCTAGATAAGAGCTTGTTTAACTTGCCTGCCAGACTGAGCAGATTGGCTTTAAAAATGGAGGCGGCTGGTTAATGAACGGAAGGGAATTCCCTGAAGAGCATCACAGTGCTGAGAAATGTCCTGCGGCCGTAGCCCTGCTCTGGGTCTCCCCTGTTTGCGCCCAGGGTCCTATTTCCTTAACGGTGTCCAGAACGAAACTGGAAGAGTGCAGGCAGAGCGAAGAAACCGGTTAACATGGGGTGTTCCTAAAAGATCTCGTGCTGCCTCTCCCCTGGGATCTGCCCCGTGGTGGTGCCTGACGGCTGCCAGGGGCTGTGTCCAAACACAAACCAAGCCTCCTGCTCGGTTTTGGACCTCGCTGTGTGTCGAGGAAAGTAGCCCTGACCCTGACTCCAAAGCTCGGGAGCTTTGGCTGCAACGTGGGGCTCAATTCTGCGGCAAGCTGGAAATTCGGCAGTAGCTTCAAGCGCATCTGGAAGGGGACAAGGCTCTTGGTGCGGTCAGCAGGGGATTGTGGTGGCTTGGTGCACCTTGGGGACCCTCCTGCCTGCAGCTTGTGCAGGAGATGACCCAGGTGAACGCCGTGACGGGGCTCAGGGGCTTTCGCAAAGGGTTTGGGGGTTTTCTCCTCCCCTTGGAGTACAGTGGCACCTTGAACTCGGGCCGATCCTGCTGCTGTCAGGGGGAGGTGGTAGTTGGGAAGTTCCCTGGCTCCAGGGATCGGCAGCGGCTCATTTAACTATTCAAACCAGTTTCTCATTCTTGCTCAAACCCTCCTAATTTAGCCTTGCGCTACCTGCGGGTCTGGAAGGCAGAGCTGTGCTGGTTCGGATTTGGAAAACTTTTCTCGCCCCAGTGAGCCTCTTCTCCTCCCTGCAGGTCTACAATGTTTACATGGCGGGCCGCCAGCTCTGCTCGAAGCGGTACCGGGAGTTTGCCATCCTGCACCAGAACCTGAAACGGGAATTTGCCAACTTCACTTTCCCGCGTCTCCCGGGGAAGTGGCCATTCTCCTTGTCGGAGCAGCAGCTGGACGCCCGGCGGCGAGGGCTGGAGGAGTACTTGGAGAAAGGTACTGAGCTGGGAGGAGAGCCTGGGCGGCCGCATGCCGGGAAACAAATCCTCAGGGTACATCCTTCCATGGGTGGTCCCGAACTTCCCGGGTGTGTGTGCTTACCTGTGGGGGAAGGAGGCTCTGCGTTGGGTTGGGTTTTAGGGCTGAAGCGGTGCGAGGGAGCCCAGGCTTGCACGGCTCAACGGTGCACGTGCTACCGGCTTGCAGCGCCCTTCCAACAACAAAATGTGTAATTAGTTTTTTAACATGTAACGAGCTTTTATTTATAGTGTCATGTTGCTTGCCGGTAATCTTGGAGATGAAGGAGCATGGGGAGGGGGAAGAGGAGGGAAGCTCTGGAGCAGGGAGGAAGTCACGTTCAAGGCTGTTCTCGTCAGAGGAGCTCAGCTCGACCTGGGCTTGCTCACGGCCGAGCGCTTTGGTCCTTTCCGATCGGAATCGTGATGCCTGCAGCAGAAGTTCCCTTTAGGTTGAGTTCAGGTGATGGGAAAGTGGATGCAAAACCTTTCCTCTGTGCCGGAGGGTCTGGCTGAAAGACCCGGCCCCGCGTTTTGCAGTGAAGAGGTTGCGGGTGGGATTTGGGGAGCAATGACCCCTCGTTCCTGCGACGCGGTGCTATTGCCGTGGCTGCCTGGGAGCAGCTCAGCGTGCGTGAGTTAACAGCCTCTTCCCTCGCCCGGCACCGGGGAGCGAAGCCCCCTCTTCCCATAAGGTGGATATGGGTCAGGTTTTCCCCACCCCGCTGATACCTCAGCCCTGCCTTGCCCAGCTCCTTCATCTTCATCCTCGGCTGCCGCCTGGCTGGAGGAAGGGGCAGCCTGGTTGCATCTTGGAGGCAACACAATACAGCTCAGGTCCAGATCGATTGCTGAGCTTGGCCTGAACTCCCAAATAGTTCCAGTCCCTCTGGAATAACCTTTTTTATTTAGAGGCAAAAGTACTATTTATGACATTCTTGCCCGCTTTTAAGTATAGCCTAAGCCTCCTGTTGGCTGTGTGCCTGGGGCCTGGGTTTCACCCACGGGGAATATCTCGGCGAGTTACTCAACACCTCCCGTCGCTTGCTACTGTAGGGGGTTCAGGCTGGATCGGTCCTCGTGCCAGGACACCTGATACAGCCCGGAGAGCGCTTGCTTTGAGCAGGTTTTTTCCAGGCTGGAGATACCGGCCTTGTTTCACGCCGCCCGCAGAACAGGCAGTTGTGGTTTCCCTGTTGGTTTTGGGCTGGTCCTGGGAGGGGAGGGTCCCCCTCTCCCCGGGCACCCCGCTAACCTGCGCTCTCTGTCCTGCAGTGTGCTCGATACGTGTCATCGGGGAGAGCGACATCATGCAGGAGTTCCTGTCAGAGTCGGATGAGGTAGGCGACAGCACGGAGGCTCTGCCGCCTCCTTCCCTGCCAAAGCCTCCGTCCTTTGAATAGAAAACCACGGCAAAAAGTCAAGGCTGCAGTTTGCTGTCCCTGCTTGCGCGTGGGAACCTTTCCTCCATAGCAGCAGCCAGGAGCAGCGTCGCTGCTGCTCTCGGAGGCGTGCGCAGAGCAGGACCAGCTGCGAGGCCTCGTCGCGGCCCCTGGCTCTTGGGCAAGGGGAAACGTGGCAAAAAAACCCCCGCGCTCCCTGAGTTTGCTGATGGTTTCTGTGCTGGTGGCAGCCCGGGCAGCTCTGCGTTCGTGAGCCGTTTGTATTCATCAGCCTTTGGCCAGAAAGGCAGCGGCCGCGCCGAGGACCAGGCAGCAGCAGCAGGCGCAAGTCGCAGGCAGCAGCGGCAGCGAGTTGCTGTGTGCCCTTCAACTGGGGCTCCTTTTCCAACCTTTCCATGGTGCCGCGTCCCAGAGCTTTCCCTCGCTCTTTGCTGGCAAACCCGGGAGTGGAAAACCCTGCCCTGCCGTGGTCTCTGGCGGTTTGCTCAGCTCACGTCTTCCTCCTTTCAGAATTCCTCCGGCGCAACTGGAATGGGATTCCTGAGGCTTGCAGAGCAGCTGGTTGTTAAAGCGACCGCTTTAATTAGCCAGCGCGAGGCAATAAATAGTCCGTAGAGCTCGGGGCCCAGTTTGTGTGGTGCTGATTTCCATCCTCTCTTCTTCCCTCCTCCAGAATTACAACGGCGTCTCGGACGTGGAGCTCCGCGTGGCGTTACCAGATATAACAACAGTGACGGTCAGAGTCAAAAAGAACAGCACTACAGACCAGGTGTACCAGGTGAGCTAGTTTTGGGTTTGGTTTTTTTTTTTTTTTTTTAAACAATTTGGATGTTAACCAAGACCCCGTGGGCACCCGCTTGCTCCTCTCCGAGTGCAGGAGGGCATCAGCGCCGCCGCGCTGCTGCAGCAGAGAGGGCAGGGACGCTGGAGAGCTCAAGCCTCGCGCCGTGCTGAAGCAGCGCTTTCCGCTGGCAGGCTCGGCTGCAAGGACAGAGTCATCGCCGAATTAATTCTCACTGATAACATCTTAAAGCTGGCGGACGGCTCCAAGCGCGAGACAGATCGTGTGTGACGGCCTGCAGCGGCTGCGGTGGAGGGGTTGGATCCAAGAGCTGCCTGCAGCCAACACACGAGTCTCGCCGCGGCCGCGTGGCAAGTTGAGGGCAGTGACCCTTTTTTGGGGAATCCTCCGGCCAGATTACAGGCTTGCGAGTGGCCGGAGGCGCAGCGCTAAGTGGGAAACTAAGGATGAGTGACTTCAGCCGGCACTGCAGGAGGAAAAGTGGAAGCTGTCAATGGATCAGGGGGAATAAGATGATGCAGGGGAGACCCTTTATGAAAGGGGAACTAAAAACGTTGCTGCAAGCGAGGGAGCTGGAGGGGTGGGAAGGAGCAGGCTCTCAGAGTCCTGCAGCTGGGACTCGCGGTACGGCCGTGCCTTTGGGGTGCAGCCTCTGGAATTTCACGTCGCCTCTGCCGAGGTCTGCGAGCTTAGGCTGCGGTACTAGGGTGAGGTTGGAGACAACTGCCAGGGGAGGTGTGCGCGCCTCTTCTGTTGGCGCTAAAGCCGGAGGCATCAGAAGAAGACGTGACCTAACTGCCAGCAGTGGTGGCACTTAAAATACAGAGCGGTTTCCAGGAAGGCAAAAGCAGGAGAGTCTAAGCCCTTGCTTAAGAAAACATCTGGGTTTACTGGAAGAGTAAAATTCAGCTTTCCATGGTGACTAGCACCTCGGGTTAGGGAGTGCTTGGGAATGACCTGTACGAAGCCAGCCCTGCCCCAGAGCGGGACGGGCGGCTGCTGGCTCCTGGTTTGCTCACCCCGTTTTCCCGTTCGGTTGCTCTTCAGGCTGTGGCTGCCAAAGTCGGAATGGACAGTATTACCGCAAACTACTTCGCCTTGTTTGAAGTGATCAATCACTCCTTCGGTAAGTCTCCTGATCCCCTCGGTGCTGGCGGGTGACTGAGGAGGCTCTGCAGCGCCCGGTGGCGCTCTTGGCTCTTATCTTGGCTTGCAAAATCGGGAGCCCCTGGGAGGAATCGGGCAGCGGCTTTTTTTTGCTGCCACTTGGCTTTCCCTCTCTTAAGCAGTTCAGGGAGACGAGGTTTTTGTTAAACAGAGATGCATTTTACTTCAGTTCAAAGGGTCCAGCAAGCGGGCAGCGTCACTGCAACGCAGCCGTCTCTGGAGAGGGGGCACCCGCCGTGGTTTGGGATGGATTTTTTCCTTTACCTTTGCTGGAAAGGAAATTGGATCAAGGGCACGCTCGGTCTGTACACACGTAGGTGTGGGTTGGTGTCCAGGTCCTGGAAGGGATGTGCTGCAAGCTGCATCTTGGCTTCTCATCTCTTCTTCTGTGGTTAAATCCTAATGGCATTTGAGGCTTGACTGTGGGATTCCAAGTGATCGTTTTGGCACTTAAGTAATTGCCACCCTTCCCGCTTAGCCTGTGCCGGAGCCTCCGGGCTGCGGTTCAGATCCCTGGCCACAGCAATCTCTGGTTTTGCCCAGCTTCACGTGGGGTTCGCTGAAGCTGTAGAGGCCAAAATGTTATGGTTGCACCACAAAATGGGTGTAGTGGTTGGCTTGTGTCTTATTTTTTCCTGGTGCTGGGATTTAAGCCAGGTGTATTTCTCATTCCCAGCTGGGTACCTTCATTTCTGGATTGTCATCCTCAAACTCATCCTGTTGTCAGGGCAAACTGTGCCTTGGAGGAGGAGACTTCTAGGGCCATTCCTCGTGCTTATGAGGTTCTGGCTGAACAGCCGGGGCGATTTTTAGCTACTTAAAGCCCTCCTAAAATGACTCGCCCCGCAGAACAGGCCAGGTTTGCCTTCAGCTGCTGACCCCGGGGCAGCCGAGATCACCAGTCTGCAGTAAAACTGTCAGCACCGCAGAGCTGCCGCTGCCACCGGCTTCGCCGTCGCGTTTGAGGGTACTGGGTGCTGGCGTGTCCGAGCAGGGCACGGCCGTAGTGGGGGAAGAGCGGGGCTGGGGGGGTCGACACGCGCTGAGATGGCCGGGCAGGGCTGCGTGGGAATGCCTGCCCTTGGGAGATGGGACGCTGCAGCACGCCGGCACGGTCCCTTGCCGGAAGCTTTTATGGTGCCAGCCTCTAAATGGAGCTACCAATTCCTCATTCCCTGAGTGCTGCGCTGGAAAGTAAAAACTACCTCCAGTTCACCTTTGTGGCTTGTGCTTTCTGGACGTTCCCTGTGAACATCCGCGTTTATTCCCATCTGGATGCACTCCATTTAATGCCTCTGGAAAGCGTGAGCTCCATCTACAGCAAGGTGGTGACCGTATCCCTACCTGACGAAGGGGACGTACTGGCCCCCGCCTTTTTTTGTCCACCGTAGCTGGGTAAAGCAGATTTGAAGACAGTCAGCGTCCCGACTGGTGGCCCAGCTGCTCCAGCTTGGCTGAGCGATGCAGCAGGTTTTGTCTGGGCTCTGGTGGCAGCCGGCCAGGACAGGGGAGGGGGGACCTTCTGCAGTCCCCCCACGCTGTGGGGACAGTGCGTAGGTCCAGGGCGCTGTGACCCTGAGGCTCAGGCAGGGCGGACCTCTGTGCGCAGGAGGGGATGAAGTCAGGCTGCGGCGCTGATGCTCGAGAGCCACGCTGAGCTCTGGCGGCCGGGAGGAGTTCAGTCTCACGCAGAGTCCCGCCTGCGCTCTAGAGGACCAGCGTGGTCCGACGCTGTGGAATCAGGTATTGGGGGGGGGGGAAAAAAAAAAAAAAAAAAAAAAAAAGCGGGTTTTGGTCAGGGAGGGGAAGGAAGGGCCTTGGAGCAGAGCTGGGGTCCTGATCCCAGCTGGCTCAGCTAAAGGGCATCACTGGTGTTGGTTTGTCCGGCAGCCAGGCTGCGGTCGCAGACGCCGCTGCCGCCGCTGCGTGGGGCTGTGTGCTCACCTCCGTGTCTTGTGCGTTTTCCAGTGCGCAAACTGGCGCCCAATGAATTCCCCCACAAACTCTACGTGCAGAACTACACCTCGGCGGTGCCGGGAACGTGCCTGACCATCCGAAAATGGCTCTTCACTACAGAGGAGGAGGTTCTTCTCAACGACAACGACCTGGCAGTCACCTACTTCTTCCACCAGGTGGGTGCCCAAGAGCTGTAGAGGAGTAGAAGCCCACAGTTTGGGTGAACTGGTGGTGAACTCGTGGCCAAGCCGTGGTTGGAGCGGGAGGCAGGATTTGTGCCGCTCGCTGCGGGGCACGGAGCGAGCCGACGGCTCCTGGGAGGCTGCGCTCCTCGGCTCGGAGACGCTCCCCTCAGTTCTGCGTTTTGGCAGTGAAGGTGTCGGCAACCGGCTGGGGAAAGGGGCCACCCAAAGGAAGGGGGCATTCCTGCCCGTGATTTGGCTTTAGGCAGATTCTCGGGGATGAAGTGGGATGTTCTCCCATGGCCTCTCTAAAGCCCCTCTAGGATGACCAGCTCAGGGGTAGATAACTGTGAGGTTCAGGAAGATGAATCCTGCTCTGTCTCAACCACCAAAAATGCTGCCCCAGCGCTCTCTGAGCTGCGCCTGTACCAGCCCCTGGTACACATTGAAATAAAAACAGCAGTTGTCAAATCCTTTGATCGCCTAGCCTGGCTCTTCGCTGGCTGGTGGTTTTACAAGCCGCTCCGTGGCAGGGGCAGCGGAGGAGCCAGGGTAAGGAGCCGGGTGCCTGCTCAATCGTGAAGGAAAAATACATTTTCATGCCCACGCTCCAGCAGCACAGTGGGTAAAAGCCAGCGCCGCTCTGCTGGAGACGGCCGTGTCTGGAGCGGAAGGGTTGTACCGGCCTGCAGCTGATGGCAAAAGCAGGATACCAGGTACCAGCATTTCCAGATCCCTCCTCTTTTGCCAGGGGACATAAAGTCCTCCTGGATGCCTGGGCTCCCGTACGCTCCCCAAGGTGGTCAGGGGCTCGTGGCAGGAGTGTGAAGAGCCACCCCTCCGAGCCTGGCCACCCCTCTGCCTCCCTGGCTACGCTGGTCACCTTGCCGGGGCTGTGAATTTGGGTGGCTGCTCCGAGCAGCCTCGGGGCCAGCCAGGGAGGGCGAAGCGTTGTGACGTGGTGAAGAGATCCTCTAGCCTGACCTCCTGGGTTTCCTTTCCCTTTTTCCATTTAGGCTGTTGATGATGTCAAGAAAGGCTACATCAAAGCAGAGGAGAAGTCCTACCAGTTACAGAAGCTGTGTGAGCAGAGAAAGATGGTCATGGTGAGTTACCCTCCCCGTCCTCTGCGCTTTCCGTCCTGTTGGCAGCGCTGTGTCTGGAAAGGCGACGCTGGCACAGGTTGCCCAGAGGACCTGTGGGTGCCCCATCCCTGGAAGGGTTCAAGGTCAGGTTGGACGGGGCTTTGAGCGACCTGATCCAGCAGAAGATGTCCCTGCCCGTGGCAGGGGGTCGGACTGGATGATTTTCAGAGGTTCCTTCCAGCCCAAACCATTCTACGCCCGCGGCCTCAAAAAAACCCCGTCTTTCTTGGAAAGCAATAACCGTGGAGCGCTGTGGGCTTAGCGCGGGAGGGATTGGCAGGGCGGGCGGGGGAATGCCAGGCGCAGGGCTGGGCCGTGCCCGAGGGTCGGCCGCCGCACGAACCAAAACCGCCCCTCGTGCCTGGCGCGTTCGAACAGCGGCTTGTCCTTGGCAAGATCACCCGTTGACTCAGCCCCAGACAAGGCAGCGATAAAAGCCCGGGGGTTATTGCCAGTGTTGAAAGGTGAGGCGCTTAACGTGCGGTGGAGCAATCTTCACCCGCAGCCCTTCGGGGGCGGCTGTTTCTTCCTAGTAATGGGGAGGCAAAGGTCTCTTTCTGCCTCAAACCGCCTCGGAGATGGTGCTGGGCTAGCCAGGGGAGGAGCTGGGCTAGCCAGGGGAGGGGTGGGTCCTGGCCCGCTCATAATGCAAATTGCGGCCCCCTCTGTGCCTTAGTTTCTCTTTTTTGTGTCTGGCAGAAGTCTTCCCCGATTGCAAATCCTGTGCCAGAGCTCGCTGCCTGGTCAGGGGTTTTCTGCCTTGTTACCACTTTGCCCAGCAAACGTTTGGGGGCTCGGTACGACTCGATGAGCCCGCCCGCCTGGGACGTGGGGGAGCGAAGGGGGGGCCCTGAGCACATCTGCCAGCGGCGAGCTTGGCTTGGAGACCAAGCAGCAGAAGAATCTGATTCGTAAATAACTTTTTGTGTCGCTGGGGGCTGCTGGTACCGAATGAGGGGAGGCCGCCCGTCCCCCGACGCGCTGCACCCCACCTGCGTTCCCGTGGCCGGCTTGGCCGCTCTCGAAGAGCCGATGGCCTGGGGGCCCCCATCTCCAGTTTGGCTGCTCTTGCTCGCGCCCCAGAGCCCGCGTGACTGCGGTAGTTGTCGAGGTCCCTGCTGGGGGACTGCCTCGGGGTGCGCCCCGAAAGGGTCACCCGAAATGCCAAGCCAAGAAGGGTAATTATTAACTGACGATAAGGATCAGTAAATAGATGCTTCCTCCTGTGGGTTGTCTCATGGCTCTCTTGTTTCTGCTTGTCTCACCGGATTTCTAATACTGACCGAAGAAAGATCCGCGTTTACGCGCGGAGCAGCAGGGCCCCGGTCTAGCAGGGCGTCGGGAAGGCGACGTCTGTGTCCCAAGGAGCCTACAAAGTCAAAGCACTTCATCCTCTACCCCCCTCCGTGTTATTAAGGGTCCTGCCTGGAGCACAGCGCTTGAGGATCTGTTCCCTTCCCCTGGTCTGGATGTGGCTTCTTCCTTGGTTAAAAAGTCCCTTCAGGCTTCGTTGTGGTTGTGCCCTGTGTAAACCCTTCCCAGGCAGTGAGAGGCTGCAGGGTTCCGGAGCAGCAGCCCCTGGAGAAGCTCCTGGCTTCTCCCACGTCCCGAGCTGTGACTCCGAGCTCCCAGCGCTTCTCCGGTGTCCTCACAGCGCGGCTTTGGCTGGGCTACGCTCAGAAAGAAAGAAATGGCCCAAAATACCTCTTCGGACCTTGTCAGGAGTGGTAGCACTCGCATCGAAGGACCCGGAGAGGCCCGGCGGCCTCTCTGCCTGGTCTCATCCTCGGGCCGTAGCGGTCAGGAGGGGGTGGCTCGAGCGAGAGCCGTGCGTTCGGTCCCAGGGCTGCTGGAGCTGCTCGCTCGGATCCGTGCCCTTCCTGCGGGAACGCGGTCGCACCGATCGGCGACTCCGCTGCACCCTGGAAACCCCCTGGAAAAAAAAAAAAAAGCCCCTGGAAAGGGCTTTTGGTGCTGGGGGCCCCGGGGAGCTCCCTGCACGTCTGTACCTGGATGGATCCACCTTCTGGGGAGGGGGCTCCCTCCTTCCCCTAGCACAGCCCCGCTGCCTGGGGGGGTTTGATTCCCTTTGGAGGGGATCCAGC
>JADKXX010009492.1:0-17436 GCA_017310255.1 Butorides virescens | reverse complement strand
GAAGGGCCCTGCAGATCCCATGCCGTGGGGAAGGGCCCTGCAGATCCTACGCCGTGGGGGAGGTCCCTGCAGATCCCACGCCATGGGTAATGTCCCTGCAGATCCCCACGCCGTGGGGAAGGTCCCTGCACATCCCGTGCCATGGGTAATGTCCCTGCAGATCCCGTGCTGTGGGGAAGGTCCCTGCAGATCCCACGCCGTGGGGAAGGTCCCTGCACATCCCGTGCCATGGGAAGGTCCCTGCAGATCCCGTGCTGTAGGTAAGGTCCCTGCAGATCCCACGCCATGGGAAGGTCCCTGCAGATCCCGTGCCGTGGGAAGGTCCCTGCAGATCCCACGCCATGGGAAGGTCCCTGCAGATCCCATGCCGTGGGGAAGGTCCCTGCAGATCCCGTGCCGTGGGTCGTACACCCACGCCAACTCCGGGGAGCAAGGTGTCCCCGAAACTGCTCCAGCCCGTGCCGAGGTGCCACGAGCGACCTTTGCTGATGGGCAAACGCCGTGAACTTCATATCCCCGGTGGCTCCAGCCCCTGAGATCCCCATCCCCTGCGCTGGAGAGCTGCTCCGTGCTCGGAAGGACTCGTTCCTTCGCCCGGGTGTGCAACGCGCGGCTGCGGTGCCCGCTGGCCCCTTGCTGTGCCTGGCGTAGGCTCCTTGGTGCTGCGCTGCCCGTGCTCCGCAGATGGGGAGAGATGGGGAAGGCGGCTGCCGCTAACACAGCCCCCCCGGTCCCCTGGTCCCCGCTGCCGTTTCCCCGCAGCTCCCTCGGCAAAGCTGAGCTTTCTCCAAAACCAGCCAGCAGCTCTGATGCCACCTTTGAGTATTGGCCGCAAAAGAATGAAATGAAAACGAGAATGGTTTATTGAAATGTTCCGATTTTCACCGAAAACACAACGGGGTTTTCCTCCCAGAGATGTGCTTTGCTTTAACTGAAAAAAAAAAAAAAAAGTATGAGATGTGTGCAAACAAAAGATGATTTGAGGCGGAAAAAAAAACCCAACCTGAAAGCCCAAATATCTGTTGGAAAACCATTGCTGGGAAGTTCGGAAAGGCCCTCTAAGGAGCAGCACCCCGAAGATGAAGGCTGCCAAGCACTTGGGTTAGTGCAGACACGTTTGATTCTGGCAGGGCGGCCTCCGGGCAGGGGGGGCCGGGTGAGCACCAGCCTCCCTGCACCCCTTCCCCGGGGTCCCCAGCACCCTAGCATGGGGCTGTTGCACCCAGGATGCCCGGGTCCCTTTGGTGCTGCCCCCAAATTGCTCAACCCAGTTAAGTGCAGCCACCCCGCTGCCAGCACCAACGAGAAGAAAAGCTGAATTGCCCTAAAAGCCGATATTCAGCACAAGCCCGATGCGCCCTCGGCTCCTCTGGGCGGGCGGGGAGGGGAAGCGAGGACCCCCCAGCGCGTCTCAGGTCCTCCCTGGCAAAACCAGAGCTGGGTTACAGCATCACCAGGGCTGGCATCATCTTGCCCCGCGACTCCCTCCACGTTTTGCCTTTTTTTAGGGAAAAGCCGGGCAGTCAGAGCGCTCTCCCGGCCGCGGCCGGGGAGCGTGGCCCCCGAGGGTCCCCGTGGCGGGGAGATGCGGCTCCCGCGGAGGAGCCCAGACGGGTGAGGCTCGCTCCTGTCAAAACATTTCAGAATAATAGTCATAAAGCACAGCCAGATCAAAACAAGTTAAAACAGAGCCGCCAAGGTCTGGTCACCTCATAAACCACAGATAAAGCCCGAAAGGCCTCGCTAAAGCAGGTTTGATCTTCCTCCCTTCCTGTATCTCTTTCATAAACATCTTTGGGAGCTGCAGGAGAAGGGTCTTATTGATGAAGTCCGAAAACTAACATCCTATGGATGCTGGGAAAGCCCCGCTAACTATCCCACGCTTAATCCTCCCTGTCCACCCCAGCGCCAACCTCAGCAAATTCTGCCAGCTCTGCAGAACCGCTGGCCACCCCGCCCCAAGGACCCTCTGTTTACTTTAAGCTGATTCCTATCAAGCTCCTCACTCAAGAAGAGAGACAAATTGGACCAAAAGGGGCCCTTGGGCCGCCCCTTTCCTCCCAGCTGTCCGGCCTCGGTGGGGTGTTGACCGAAGGAGCGGGTACCGTTGACAGCAGGGGAAGCATCTCAAGGGCCTTTGGCAAGCCCAAGGAGCTCTTCCAAAGCCCCCAAACCTTCTGCTATTCTTGTGCTGCCGTGGCTGGATGCTGCTAAAGACTGAGCATCCCCCCCCTGGGCCAGCCCAGCTCCGTTTTGGCCGAGCTGAAGCTGCAATGCAGAGCCCTGAGGAGCACGGCACCCATCCCCTGAATTTCCAGGTTGCCCATGGACCATTCCGGACAGAGACCTGCAAAATCTCCAGCTTGAGATGCTCCGGGAGGAAAGCGGGAGCCTGGCTGCCCCGTGGCAGCTCGCCGGGGCCGGGGCAGGTCTGTCCGCACCCGGCCGCGCCGTCACGCGAGTGCAATTAGGGAAATTGAGCTCAGCTCTTGGGGAGGTTTTGAGCAGGGAGGCTGCTGTGCAATGGTTGGGTTTTCTCAAAGCTTTCCACAAGGTCGCTCAGCAGAGGCCGGTGAGGAAAGAGAGCTGCCCGGGTTAGATGAGAAGGTCTTATGGATTAATCACTGGTTAAAGACGGCAGGCAAGGATTTGGCGTGAACATCCTGTTTCTGTGGAGGAGAGGAATTTCAGCAAGGTCCCGTGGGATTCTGGCCGGGGATCTCTGCTGGTCCCCTCCCAGAAATGATCTGGGAGAGGGGGGAGCGCAGCGAAGCGGTGAGCTCGTACGTGGCACCAGATGATTCAGGCAGCCAAATCTAACGCTGCCACAGAAGAATCGCCGAGAACTGTAATGATCGTGCGGAACAGGGCGATAAAATGGCAGATGAACTTCCCCGCTCATAATTGCAGAGTAATGAACATGAAAAGCGTTGCCCGCACCGCGCACGCACAGCGATGGGCTCTGTATCAGCAATTACTGCTCTTTAAAGAGATCTTGGAGACATTGCAGAGAGCTCTTTGAAGAACGTCCTTTCAAGGATTAGAGGGAGTCAAAAAAGGCAAGTGGAATATTAAGAACCCTTAGAGCCAGAAGAGAGGACAAAAGAGAAAATGTTGGTTTTCCTTCATCTGGAGCTGCGGAGCTCCTGCAGCTCGGCTCCGTCTGCCCCGCGCCATGAAGAGAAGAGTCGGCGCAGAAAAGCAGCGCAACACGGATCAAAGATTTGGGATAGCACCCATACGGAGAGATGCAAAATGGGCCAGGGGCCCAGAGCCCGGGAAAGAGGTTTATGAGGCAAATAATTGGAAATTGTGAAGGTTTCTACATGAGCGAATGGAAAAAGTGAGAAGGCAACCCCTGGGCAAGGGCTTTAGTGCAAAGGAGTAGAAACACTTTTCCCACAAAGTTGGCTTCATCGGACTGTGGGACTCGCCACCGGAGGAGGCTCCTCGCCACCCTGATGGCTCCCTGGGGTCAGCCCAGCAGCCGGAGAACGGGCAGCAAGGAAAAATAGGATCAGCTCCAGGCAAATCCTGCTGGGGCTCGGGCCGTGCTGGTGCTTGCACCGGGCGATGATCCCGGCCCTACGCTTGCCGCGTTCCCGCCGCCGGCAGAGCCCTGTGATGCGCCCCGGCTGTTTGGCCACCACCATCAAACAACACGTCGAGGTCCGTGAGACAAGAAGGCCATGTCCCACGGGCCCTGCGTGGCTTCCCATGAAAGACGGACTGCTGACGGACAAGGGAAAGAAAAGGGAAGAGGACAAAGTCGGGCACCGTGTTTGAGCCCTTTGCTTGGAACCTCCTGGGAAATTTATGGAGCTTTCCAGGGATCCACATCTCAACAGTTTCTAGAGAGTTTTTTTCAAGAGCTCTGAATTTGGGGAGGAGAGTGTTCCTCTCAAATCCGTCATCTAGAGCCCTTCTTGCAATGCCACACTGTTTTCTAGGAATTTTCCCTACCTTCCTAGGAAATCCTCAGTCTAAAGCCTCTCTATGTTCTTCACAGGTCTCTCTATGACTGGAGCATCTCCAGGAATATTCAAGGGCTTCACAGGACTTCCCCCATCTGGAACATTTCAAGGAATGCCCTAGAGTTTCACTGACCTTTCTCCATCTAGAAACTTCCCAGGAATTTTCCAGTTTTCCCAGGAGTTTTCTGTCTTTCAGGAGTTTTCTGGTATTTCCTTATCTACAACCTGTCGAGGAGCATCCCAATGCATTTCAAGAATCCCACAAGGGCTCTCAAGAAATTCCTCACTCTAGAATCTTTTTATTAAATTCTCCAAATACTTTCCAGAAACTTCCGCATCTGGGAAACCCCCAGGCTAGGGATTTCCTCAGACTTCTCCATTGCTTTCCAGAAATTCCTCAGGCCAGGACCTTTCTAGCAACTTCCCTGGTGATTTCTAAAAATTTTCTTTGTGCTCTCCAGGGTTTTTTCACCTCTGCTTCAGGAACACCCCCCAATGTTTCAAGGAAGTCCCCAAATGCTTTTTTAGGAACGCAGCCCTGCTTCGTGGGAGTTTTCCCAAGCCCTCTGATTTCTGCAGCGTGCCCCCGGGGGTACCGACCTCCCCGGGCAGCCCAGCTCAGCACGGAGGAAGGGCAGCCTCACCCCCTCGAACCATCCCGACGTCTGGATGGAGAGGGAAGGTGCAGCATCCCAGGGCCCGGCTGCGATGGAGCAGATTCACTCCATGGATGTCGGTGCAGACCCGCCGGCTTGCACCAGCTCTGCATAGAGTCATAGAATCACGGAGTCGTTTGGGTTGGAAAAGCCCTTTAAGATCATCAAGCCCAATCGTTAACCTTAGGCTCCC
Source organism: Butorides virescens (assembly GCA_017310255.1). Taxonomy (NCBI): domain Eukaryota; kingdom Metazoa; phylum Chordata; class Aves; order Pelecaniformes; family Ardeidae; genus Butorides; species Butorides virescens. The sequence continues at coordinate 12,613 of JADKXX010009492.1, read as the reverse complement.
ATCCCACCACTAAACCCCATCCCTAAGCACTGTGTCTGCCTGGCTTTTAAACCCCCCCAGGGATGGAAATGCAGGATGCACGTGTCGGTGGCACACGGAGGGGTTAAGCCCCGCGGAGCTGGGAGGGAAAAAGTGAGACGGCAACCCTTGGGCAAGGGCAAACCGGAGTCATCGCCCCTCGTCCATCCGGAGCAGGGTGGTGGGACAGCTCGGTGCCCTCCCGGGACCTCCTCTCCAAGTCCCCGGAGGCCGTGCCGGAGCCAGCAGCCCTGCCCGAGCTCCCTCGTTGGGTCCGAGGCAGCCGATCCGTCACTGTCACGCCGAGAGCCGTATTCTGGGATGCGAGCCACGCTTCCGCTCCTTCCCTCATTCATCACCGCCAATTAGCGGGGCGCACATGGTCTGCAGGCGCGGGGCGCTGCGGCAGCCAGCGCTGTCAGAGGCACACGTGGCCAGATGCGAGGAGAGAAGGGAAAAGCAAAGTTGCGAGCGAGGCAAGATAAATCACGGCGCTAAGCACCCGGATTACCGCAGAACATCTCCCAGCCAGACCAGCTGCTCCCGACGCCGTCTGCGGGGCCAGCGGGGTCCCGGGAGGCGCTCGGGGCTCCTCGCAAGCCCCCCCGGAGAGCCTGGGAGCTGGACTCCACGTTCCTGGTTCGACAAACTCAGCCACCACCGAACCAAAGCATCCCCGGGCTTCGCAGCTTTGCGCCAGGGGCCGCAGCACGAGCATCTCCCAGGGACCCCTCGGGGAGCTGCGGGGGGGGCCACCCAAGGGTCCTGACATCCCAGCCTGGTGTGGGGTGACCCGCAGAGCGGAGGAGCGGGGTCTGCAGGGGTGGGCAGCTCTCCCCCTGCGTGGCGCCCTGGCTGCCCACCACCCACCCCTGCCCCGGGGCTTTGGTGCAGAAAGCCCCAGGTGCCCCTTTACGGGCACAGAGGCGAAGCGCCGGGGAAAGCGGGGTGCTGCACCCCCAGCACCAGCTTTGGGGAGCCCCCGTGGGCCCGGGCAGGGTCCTGCCACCGTCCCCCCGCCGGCCGCACCCTGCCTGGCTGCTGACTCACGCCGGGCGGGATGGGCGCACCTCTTCTGCAAATATTTTCTGAAATGAAATAGCCGAGGCCGTATTTACTCTGTTTATCTGCCTGACATTATTTATTTCCTACCTGTCGATTAGAGGCCGGGGGACCGTCAGCGCCAGGATTTGGCTGAGCACGTCGCTGGTGCCGTGTTGACTTTGGCAGAGGGAAGGAGAGCCCGGGCCAACCTGCGCAGGGAGGGATGCAAAGCGCTGCTGCGGTTCGCAGCGGCGTGTGACGAGGAAGAGGAGGCGAGGAAGAAGCAGGCAGAGCTGCGGCACCAAGAGGAGGGAGAGCTGGCTCCGGCTCTCCTGGGAGAGGGGCTGCCAGGCTGCGGGGGGAGCACGCGGGCACGAGCAAGGGGCAAGATGGGAAAATTGGTCCCGCAGCCCCATTTTGCAGGAGTTGGGGTGGTGATGCCCTGGGGAGCGCAGGCAGGAGCAAGGGGGGGCTAATTCTTTGGCTAATTCTCTCCTCCCACCCCGGGGCTCATTCTGCAGCCAAGGGGTTCTCGGCGATCCCCAAAGGGCAGTGGGACCAGGGTGGTTGGGGGTAAATGTGGTGCTTCCCCTGGATGAAGCAGCCCCAGCACCCACCTTCCTCCTCCTCCTCTCCCACCGCTGGGCCTGCAGTCTGGGCTTTCTGCTGGCAGTGACCCCCTTGATTGCAAAATGGCCCAAAGGACCCCAAAAGCAGCACCTCTGACCCCAGAGAAGAGCCACCCTCCCGCGGCCGGGGGTTTTGCAGGAGCTGCCGGCTCACGCAGGGACGCGGGCGAGCGGTGACCCCCACGGCTGGGGACAGGACGGGTCAGGCAGAGGGGACCTGCACCCACGGGACCAACCCGGAGGCACCCGCTTGTGCAAGAGGCAGCTTAGAGAGGAACTGGAGGATTTGGATCCTGTTTCTTGCTTAATTCCCCTGATATCCGATCCCTGGGGAGGAAGAGAGGATTCCTCTGCCCCCCCACCCCCCCATCAGAGGGGACTTAAGGCTGGCAACTGAGCGGGGCTGAAGCATCCGCCTGAGGAGCTCTGAGCCTTTCCCAGAGCCCTGAGGCTGTGGATGATGCCTCGGGGCTGTGGGTGCAGGATTAGGGGGGGCTGCCGGGGTGGCGCACGGCCCCCGTGCTGCCTGGGTGAGCGGGGACAGAGGGGACAGTCGCCGGTGGCCACCGAGGCGCCCTGTTGCAAGGAAGCATCTGTCCCTTTAGTCTCACGCGGCTGAGATCACGTTGCTGTTTAACTTAAGCTAAGGCCATTTTCTCCCCAAATCCTCCCTAATTCCTCGCAGATATCAGTTACAGCGCCGTGTACCCCGGCCTCGGGAGCGGCAGCGCTTCCCGACATCCCATGCCGAGCGCCTTCCCTGAGGCCCCATTTGCAGCCAGCCGTCCTTCGTCTAAATAAGCCCCTGGCCTAATGCGCTGACTTAAATTAGATTTGGACCCTCCATCCCTTCTCCACCGCTTTCTTCTCATTTCCCTAAACAGAGGAAAAACATAAGGGATTTGGAGAGAGGGAGTTGGCTGCCTTCTCCAGCTCGCTTGGACCGCGGGATACGGGCTTTGCCGGGGGGTCCCTCTCCCAGCTGGGATGGGTTTTTGGGGTTTTTTTTGGTCCTTGCTGCAGGGCTGGGGATGCTGCAGCCGAGATGCAGAGTTAAACGGCTGCCGGAGCCCGGGGGCTGAGCAGCCTCACCTGGGGCTGCCCACACCTGCCCACGGCTCCATTTAAGCTCAGCCTGGAGCTCTCAGCCCCTTCCTCACCACCATGTGGGCATGCTCATCCCTGGCCCTGCCTCCAGGATGGACCCCAGCCCTGCAGGTACCTTCTCTCTGGGGTGGGAGCGTGGGTGCCCAGCGTGATTTGCCTCCAGCCCCTGCTTTGCTCCTGGGGGCTGTGGGGCTGTGGGGCAGCCGTGCTGTCCTGCCTGTCCCCCCCCACCCCAAGCAGAGGGGACCCTGCAGGTGGGCAGGGGCAGGGAGGCGGTGGGCTGCATGCACCCCACAGTGGTGACATCTGCGGGGGCGGCTCACGGGGGGGGGGACATGGAGCGGTGAGCTCAGCCGGGGGCTGTGTGCTGACCTTTTAGCTGAATACCACTTTAATGAAACCGCGGTTCCAAGGGAAGGCAGGCGCGCTCGCCCGGCCGCTCTACAAACAACGCTCGCCCCCCCGGGGCCCTGGCTGAGCAGGCAGGAGAGCATCCGAGCGGGGAGGCTCTGCCCCGAACGGTGCACGGCTCCGGAGGCAGGGAATGCAGAACCACCCACTGCACCGGCACCCAAGGGTGCTGGCGGCACTCCACGGCACGAGTGACACGGCTGGAACACCCGCCATGCACGGAGGGGGGCAGATTTGGGCTCAGGCCAGGCTGGGAGAGTTGGGGGTGCTCAGCCTGGAGAAGAGGAGGCTGCGGGCAGAGCTGAGTGCGGCCGGGCAGGGCTTCAAGGGGGCCCAGAGGAAAGGGGGGGACAAGCTTTTTAGTAGGGCCAGCTGGGACAGGACAAGGGGGGATGGTTTTAAGCTAAAACAGGGTGGGTTTAGACTGGATCTAAGGAAGAAATTCTTTCCAGTGAGGGTGGGGAAACCCTGGCAGGGGTTGCCCAGAGAGGGGGTGGAGGCTCCATCCCTGGGACCATTCCAGGCCAGGTTGGATGGGGCTGTGAGCAACCTGATGTGGTTCAAGGTGTCCCTGCTCCTGCAGGGGGTTGGGCTGGGGGACCTCTGGGGGTCCCTTCCCACCCAAACCGTTCTAGGATGGCTCTATGGCTTGGGGCTCTCATCGCCTCTCTGCTCTGCAGGCAGGTCCGGGTGGGGTGCTGGGGGCGTGCGGAGGCAGACGCGCCGTGAGCAGAGCGGGAGCTGTTATTGCAGAGCCACTTCCCAGAGCAAACACGAAGACCCCGGGCTGTGCCCTTTGCCCGCAGCCGGTGACCTGTGGGCAACACATGGGGGCTTTGCAGAGAGCTCCGGGCTGCAGATCCCCCTCTGGGTGATGATTTAGGGTCACCTCTGGCTCAGGCAGGCAGGGACCATCCGCCCCCCGAGCCCGGCCCCACCTCGCCACCCTGCTGGGACAGGGCTGGGGTGGGGGCTGCCCCGGGGAAGGCTGGAGAGCATGAATCAAAGCTTCGGAAATGCCCTCGGAGGGGCCCACGGGGGTGGGGGGAGCCCCAGGGCCCCCCGGCCACGCCGGTGGTCGGGCACAGGGTCCTGCAGCAGGGCTGGGGGGCGGGCAGGGGCTGCGTGCCCTGGGGGTGGGAAGGGTTTTGGGGTGCCCTCAAGGTGGGGGGGAGCAATACGGAGGCACGGCTGTGCCCTGCGCTCCCCGCAGCACCCTCCCGAGGCATTGCCAAGAGGTTAACCTCGCTCGCCTTTGCTCCTTTGCCCCCCCTGCCCCCCCCCCTCCCAGGAGCCCTTTAGCTTCAGCAGAGGGTTGGTTATGGGGTTTGGGTATTTTTTTTTTTTATCTGTTAATGTTTACGCCGCTCTGTGCCCACGTCGGGAAGGTTAAAGGCAGCTCCTGGCAGATGACCCCCAGGGCTGGGGGGTGCAGGGAGCCCCCTCGCCCCATCCTCCCCCACCCCCGGCACCCAGGTTTGGGGTGAGACCCCCTGGCCAGGCAGCAGTTGCCGATGGGTTGGAAGCAAGCAGCTGAGCAGGGCTGGTTGCCTTCCACCCAGGTTTTACCCTATCCTGGCTGGTTTGTGCCAGATTTGGGGAGGAGGGGGATCTCCCGCCAGCCTGCCTGCCCCGCTGCCGCACCCGTGCCCCGTCCCCTGGCTTTGGGGGGGGTGACTGGGGGTGGCCTCACCCCTGCCCGCTCCCCCTGCCCAGGCAGCTGCCGGAGGTTTGCTTGGGGGAGAAGCCCCTTCCCTGCGGGGTCCCATGGGTGCGCCCAGCCCGCCCCCTCCTCAGGTCGCCCCTGCAGCCTACCCAACCCCTCATTGCTCATTAACCAGCGAAGAATAACGAGTCGTAAATCAAGGCCAGCAATCTGCCTGGACTTTAAACGCCAGCCCTCGGTGGCCGTGCCCGGCAAGCCCACGGCGGGGAGGGGGAGAGCCCCCGGATCATCCCGCCCCAGCCTCCTCCGGGCTGCCTCTCCTTGGACTTTTGCATCTTGCAGGCTCTGACTTAATCTTGGAGCAAACAGTGGCGGGAGATAAGGAGGTGGGTGACCCGCCGAGCCCCTCTCCCTCCCACCCACACCTCCTCGCCTTTGTTTTCCCCGCGCCGAGCCCTGCAGGTGTTTGCTCTGAGATCAGCCCCGGGGATGCCAAAGTCTCCGCCGGGCAAGCGGGGCTGGCATTAGCCCGCAGCACCCCAGCTCCATCCCGGTTATCGGCATCGTGCCCACGGCAGCGCCCGGTGCCCCTCGCCGCGGGCTCTTCCCCTGCGTTTACCCCAGCCCAGCCCCAGCATCCCAGCGTTTGCGGCCGGGGCGAACGTGGGCGATGAAATAAATCTCTTTCATCTCCTCCTTCACCTCGCGCTCGCCGCGGGCTTTGCCGCCGGGGGTGACTCGTTAGGTGATGAGAAGGCCACCGGGCCGGGTGCTGGCGGGGCTTCCCGGGCACCTCTGACTCAGCCAAATAAATGGGGTGAGGTAAAATGGGGGGGGTGCAACCGGTCATAAACCAGCCAACACCTCCCCCATGGGTAGGGAAGATGGAAACCGGGGTGTTTTCAGAGTCTTTCATCGAAATCGGGGGGTGGGGGTGGAGAAGAGGAAATTGTTTCGTGGAGTGAAATAGGGAAAACCAAACTCCTTCCCAAATTTTCTTTCTTGAACTTTCTCTTTCTCCACCCGAACTCTTCCGTGCCAGGCCTGACAAAAAGGAGGCTTTGGCCGCAGCGCCCATCCGGCGCGGGGCAGGGACTCATTTAACGTCGCCCCTTTTCCTGTCCAGATGCTGCGACCTCCCGCGTGTCCCCCGGCCCCCCCTGTGCTCAGGCAGCCCTCGCCCTCCCTCTGAAGGCGCTTGGGGGACACCTGAAAGCCATTACCCGGCAGATGCTCTGTGGGGAGGGGAGGGGTGGCTTCAGATGTGTTGAGGAGGGTGACCGATCTTTGATCAAGACCTTTGCCTGCTCCTCTCGGCCTCCCCGGGTCGGTGCACGAGGGGCCAGCGCTTGGCACGATGCTGCAGGGGCTGTCCTGCACCCAGAGCCGCTTCAGTGCGGGGGCATCCCACCCCCCCTTACCCCCCCTTCAATCAGGTCCTCTCCCGGGACACCCCATGGGGACCATCTCCTGCCGTGTCCTTGTGCAAAGGGCTGTAGGCATCAGCCTCATGAAACAAGCTGCTTCTCCAAATTGCAACAGCTAAAAAGTTGGACCCCTGAGAGCGTGGAGAAAGTGGCTGCTGCCACGTGCCCACGGCTGGGGACCGTGGGGTGTCCCCCCACCCCATTTACACAGCTCATAGGTGAGGTTTCTGGTGCTCTGCCCCATGGCAAGGTGCTGCCTACGATCGCGTGGGGCTGGTGTCAGACAAGCGTGACCCCCCAAAGCCCATCGGCCGCCCTGGAGGGGCCAGATCCTGGCGCCACGCTCCCCATGCCCAGCGCTACGACTGCGGCATCGCCGGGGATCTGCACGGGTGCCTGAGCAAGGGGCGATTTTCCAGGGAGTCCCCGGGAGCTGCAAGGACCAGAGGGACCATGCGTCCCCCTTGCTGCGTCCACCCGGTTGAGGAGCAAAGCCCGGTGGTGCCGACACAGTCCTGCACCAAAATAGAATCATAGAATCACCTCGGTTGGAAAAGCCCTTTAAGATCCTCACGTCCAACCATTAACCCAACCCTGCCATCCCACCCCCAAACCCTGTCCCTCAGCACCTCATCCACCCTTCTTTTAAATCCCTCCAGGGATGGGGACTCGACCACCTCCCTGGGCAGCCCCTTCCAGAGCCCGACAGCCCTTTTGGGGAAGAAGTTTTTCCCAATGTCCAACCTAACCCTGCCCTGGTGTGAGCCCCGTGCGGGTCCCTGCCTGGGGCCGGGGCACGGCCGCTTCCCCGCTCCCCGAGCACCCCCGGGGGTGCGGGGCGGTTTAATCACCTTTGCAGCCGCCTGAATCTCCCCGACGTGGGGTCTCCCCCGCGGGTCGGGGGCTTGTCAGCGGCGGCGCAGGAAGGACGGCTGCACTAAATCGTGCGTCCCCACCACACACGCTGCTCCGCTCATCACCCCGGTCCCCCCCCCCCAGCCCTGCACCTCCTTCGGGCGCCCGGCTGCCCCCTTCCAGACAGGGCTGCGCAAGGGCTTCCAGACATGGTTCAGGGCACTGGGGGCTTCCCTGCCCCCCCCCCACCAGCAGCGCTCACGAAGATGGGAAAACAAGACCCAGGCGGTGTCTGGTCACCGCTGCCCAGCGCATGGGTGGGTGAGGCAGGGTCCTGGCTGCTGCCTGGCTGCAGGATCGTGGCATTTGGGGGGGGGTCCCCAGCCTGCAACCCTGGGTTGCAAGTGCTGCCGGGCACCCACGGCTGCACCGTCAGCTCCCCGGCGAGGCTGGGGGTCACCCCTGTGGATGGGGTGAAGCTGCTCTCCATGCTCTGCTCCCCCATTCCCAGTGCCAGGACTCAGGGCTGAGTCCGGGAGCGGATGCCAAAATGCCGTGGGCCACTCTGCCCTGTGCCCACAGGGCACGGCACTCCGGGCTTGTGCTTCCACCAGCCTGGAAACAGGGGGCTGCAGGAGGGAGCACCCCGACGCGGGGAGGAGGGAACCGCTAGGACCCACCGCACTCCCACGGGGACTGCAGCTTCTTGCCGGCCACTACCGCTGCGGCAGAGATGTCCCTCGAAGCTGTGCTCGTGTCCCCACGTCCCGGCGGGTTCCCCAGCAGAGCTTTCCCTGCCCCTCTCCCCCCGGGCACAGCCCCCTGCCCCGGCGTGGTGGCCGGTGCTGCACCCAGCTGAGGGCGCACGGGTGGCACGCTGCCACCCCAGCACCCCAGGTCCTGCAGGGACATTCCCTCCCTTGCAGGGGACAGCAGAGACGAGGGACATTTGTGGCTCCGCAGCCCTGCGGTCGCCCCGCAGTCTTCTCCAGCGCGGTGGCACATCCAGCCATGCATCCACCCGCTCCCCACGTCCCAAACCCTGCTGGCTTCGCTCTTGCTGCCCCAAACCATTTGCTGCCCCGTGCCAACAGCCATGCCGTGGTGGCCGGGAAACGCCGCCGCCGCTGTCACCCTTCCTTGGGGCCAGCCCTGCGCAGCCACCAGCGTGGTCACCCAGGAGCAATCAGCGCTCGGAGCTGCTCAAGCCCCTCTTCCAGCTTCCTCTCCTCCACCCAAGATCCTTTTTCCAGAAGAGCCTCGTGAAGAGCCTCAAGTCTTTGGGTTCACCTCTATGTTTATAATGAATTTGTCCCGTGATTAATCTTTCCGAGAATCCTCTGCAGATCCGCTTCGCGCTGGGGAGGGGACATGTCGGCTGTTGCTCCGAATTTCTCTGGATTAGCAATTAAGACATCTTTTCTCACTTTATATCCAACGGAGAGAACTTCTGCTAGAGCCATTACGGCTTTCGCACAGCCTCGCTCTTTGTGCGGTGATATTTCCTCTGCACTGTTTTCTCCAATCTTTCACCGAGGTGTTTTTTTTTTTTTTTTAGGGACCATAAGTTTAATTAAAACGTTAGTCGTGATAACTTTAGCACCTAGTAACGCCTTGAAGACTTCGTAATCCCTCTCCAAAAAGTCATGGGGGGGGGGCAGAATGCCAAATGGCTTCCACGTTGGCTTGAAACGAGCCAAGTGATGCGGCTGAAATTGCCACCTCCCGGCTCGATCCACCCAACGCCACGTGCCAGCATCCATCCCTCGTGAGCGCTCGCAGCACTTTGCTGCTGCTGCTCCCCCCGACGGCTCCTTGAAGCCCCCCCCCCGACCCCCAGCCCCATCCTCACCACCCTCGGGGGGCTCGGCCGCTTCCCGGGACCAGGGCTCCTCTCGCCCCTCTCCATCCAAACCCAGCCACAGCCGGGAGCTGGGCGGCGAGGACGTCCTAGCTCAAAAAAAGAGAAGAAGAAGGAGCAGGGGAAGGGACAATAATTGCAAAGAGCAGCTCAGGACAGTCAAAACGCGCTCTCCCCATATTTTCATAAGCTTTTGTTTCACTCATTTATTTTTAAATATGTTTTCCTATCATTAACTTTAATTTCAGGATTTCTGAAACAGAAAAGAGCTAAACACGCCATAATTGGGAGAGTTTTTCTCTTTTTTTTTGCAGTGAAAAAGGGAGACAGCGCTGATCTGTTCATGACAAAGTTGATGAATCGGCATTTTTAATAGAATATTTTTTTTCCCTTGGCCAGTTCCCAGCCTCAGCTATTTAGTCTAGCAGCTGAGCTGTTTCATCCTGCCGGAGTCTTGGAGGAGCCTGCCCGTCCTCGGGGCGCTCTGATGTGCCGGTGACTTGGGGACCCCTCTCTGGTGGCGGGTGCTCCCTCGCCCCTGCCGGCGGATGGGCTGGCTGCCGCCGCCGCCGCACGTACGTTCGCTCCGAAGGAGTTTGGGGCAGAGAAATCCTCTTTCTCCTCTGCACTGTCCTTCCCTCCTTCATTTTTTCTTCTATTGCCTGTGGGCTCCTCGTGGATGCCCAGATTCCCTCGCAGCCTTTCTCCCTCTGATGTGCTTTGTTCCCTCCGTCTCGCCGCATCCCCCCTAAGCCACGTCTTACACCTGACCTCCCCTATATTCTGCTCCTTTCTCTTGCCCTCGGGCGAGCTGGGTTTCTCGATGCTGAAGGAGCCTTTTTAGCTCGGGTCCCTGCAGGCTCCTGCCCTCTGCTTTGCCTTTCCCTTTGCTGCCCGCATCCCCCCTCGGCCAGCAGAGCCGCGGCTGCAGCCGTGCCGCGCTCGCCGCTCTCCCGCCGGGCTCCGGCTTCCCACGCCACTCGAGGACTTGACCTTTCCCAAAGTGTTGTCACCCTCGGCGTCCCTGCCTGCACCCTGCCCGAGCGCTGCCGCCGCCGCTGCCGAAATCCCACCCGGCACATTTCGGCACGCTGGGATGGTCACGGCTCGTCCCGGCCAGAGCGTGGGGCCACGCTTGGAGGATGCTGGTGAGCGGGAGAGGGCTCCTGCGGAGGAGCGTGGCCTTTGGTGCCATGGGGCTGGGACCCGCAGCCCCCGTCGGGGCTCCCCGGCACCCCAACCCCTGCAGGCAGCGGGGGCAGGCAGGGCAGCGGGGGGGCAGCAGCAAAGGGTTCGGAAAGCACGGTCACCAGTGGGCACAGTAGGGACACGGCGCTGGGGATCCAGCTCCAGCTCCAAGGACCCTCCTGCCTTGAGGAGGGGGTGCTGGGAGCAATTGGCGGGGGGGACGCCCCGGCTCTCCCTTTGCCCGCACCCGGGGCGATGCTCCGGCAATCCAACGCCAGCACCGGGAAGGTGCCCCCACCTCCTTCCCCCGAGGAGAGGGGCTGAGGCTGGGCGGCATCTGAACACGCAGCCTCAAGACATCAGGAGAAGCAAGGAGAGCCCCAGGGTCCCGGACCTTTCAACAGCCAGATGCAAAATACCCACTCCTGTTACCCAGGTACTTATTCATTTCCAGTTGATTGAAACATAAATACAGGTCCTCAGCCTGATGAATCGCTTCTGCTCCGCGCGGCATTTACCTTTGAGGGGGAGTGAAAAGGAGAGGAAATGGTTTCTGATGCGCTTTCCACCCAGCCCTCTGCCCGGAGAGCTCAAAGCACATGGAAAACATCATTGCTCTGCGGATAAGATAGGGATTCGCCTTCTAGACCTGCTGCCATGGTCTTAGGAAAGTCATTTATTTCAGCCCTTTCTACCTCGGCTTCTCTTTCCACCGTTTGCCCTTTCTGGTTAGATTTTAAACGCTCGTGGCTGGTTTTAACCCTTTGTTGCTGGTTGGAGCATCGTTAAACACCCCTTGGGCCAAAGAGGCCACGAAGGCACCGGAGGAAACCCCAGCTGGGAAGCCAAAGCACCAGGACCCTCGCCCGGCGCCGGGGGGACCCTTTCCCTCCCTGCGTCCCCAGCGCAGAAGCGGGCGCTCCTGCCCCAAAAGCTGTGCCCCGCACCCCTGCGCCGGGTTACCCAGCCAGACACCCCAGGGAGGGGGGCGGCGAGCCTGGGGGGCGTCGGGGCGATGGGAGGGACCCTGGCAGGAGAGGGCACGGCCACCACCATGCTCAGCCCTTTATAGGGGCGCGATAGCGGGGCCGATATCCTAGATAACCCCGGGCAGATATATGGCCGGGCTGGAGGGACCTGCCCTCCCTCCTCCGATGAATTAGAGCAGCCCTGGCAGCCCAAGGCCCGGGACATAAATTAGGGATGGAGATCAGAGATAGGAGCCAGCCCTTGGCTCGGAGGGGCTGGGAGCGGAGCGCGCCGGGAGCTGCGGGTGCCCGTCCCCGGGGTGGCAGCGCGGGGATGCTCTTTGCCTCCCCAAAAGCAGCGAAATTCCTCGGGGGGCTGGGCGCTCGCTCCCCCGCCAGCAAGGAGGGGATCGTTCATACCCGCTGACACCGGGGTCATGGGTCAGGCACCCAACCGTCCCGCCGGGCGGGGGGAAGTGGCCTTTGCGGTGACACGCAGCCACCCCAGGCGCTGCCACCGCCCTGTGCAGGGGCACGGCCCGGGACGGGGCCCCGGGACCCTGCGGTGCTGGGCTCAGGGTGGTCCCTGGGTGCCCGGCAGGCTCCTGGGAAGGGATGGAACCTGCGGGAATGGGGGAAAAGCAGAACCATGTCTACCTTTGCTTAGAGGCCAGGCAGCGAGGAGGTAAACGCTTCCTAAATGCCCTCTTTTCCTTCTCCCCTCCTTTGCTAAACCCTGACCTTCCAGCCAGAAATTTCCTATCACAAGAAACTGTGTGGGGAAAAAAAAAAAAAAGCCAAGAAAAGCCTTTGCAGCCTCTGCCCGGACGCGCTGCTGGCTGCCCGGGGCGGTGGGCACGGCTCGCCCTGGGCATCACCCGGGGCTGCTCGGGTCACCCCACGAGCGATGCTCCCCGGAAGGTTTTTGGGGCACTTCTGCAGCGGACGAAGCCCCACGCTCCGGGCAGAGACCCCGCAGGCAAAGGCAGCCTCAAGGCTTTGGAGAAGGCGAGTGTAAAGCTCCCGGCAAGCCGCTCTGTGACCCCCCCCTCCTCCCGCCGATGGGGTCCCCCCGCACCTCCCGCGTCACCCCGGCTGGCAGCGCGTTAATAACCCCTGGCGCCAAGCGCGGGCCGGCCCGGTCCTGCGCCGCGAGCGCGGGGGTCACTAATGAGCCCCGGTGCTCATTAGCCCCAGCTGCGGGGCTGGGGGCCGCGGTCAGCGGCCGCGGGGAGGGGGGGGGGGGTTCGATTAGTGCCCCAGCACCGGGCACCCCCTGCGTCACCCGCCGCCCCCTAAGAGATGAGATGGGAAATCAAAGCGCGTCCTGTGGGTGCGCGGGGCTCCTCCGGCGTCCCCCCATTAGCCAGGGGGGGGGACACCCCGCCGGTATCTGCCAGCATCCCCGAGCGCTCCCGCTGCCGCCCGGGGCAAGAGCG
>JADKXX010009491.1:0-29977 GCA_017310255.1 Butorides virescens | reverse complement strand
GAGGGGACCTCATCAACACCTACAAATATCTCAAGGGTGGGGGTCACGAGGATGGAGCCAGACTCTTCTCGGTGGTGCCCAGTGCCAGGACAAGGGGCAATGGGCACAAACTGAAACATAAGAGGTTCCAATTGAACATGAGGAAGAACTTGTTGACTGTGAGGGTGACAGAGCACTGGCCCAGGCTGCCCAGGGGGGCTGTGGAGTCTCCTTCTCTGGAGATATTCAACCCCCGCCTGGATGAAGTCCTGTGTAACATGCTCTAGGAGAGCCTGCTTGAGCAGGGGGGTTGGACTGGGTGAGCTCTCGAGGTCCCTTCCAACCCTTGCCATTCTGGGATTCTGTGATTTTCCAACCAAAGTGATTCTATGATTCTATTCTATGATTCTATGAGCCTGCTGGCTGTGCTGGATCGGGCCGGGGCTGATGGGGCTCCCACCTCTTTGCCAGCTCTCAGCCCTCCCTCGTGCCATGGGAACTGGCCCAGGCTTTGCAGAGTCTCCTCGGGATTACCAGGACCCCAAGCCCCCCAGCTTGCCCTGGGGCTGGCTTGGAAAGGAGCAGCGGAGGGTCCCCAGGCCACCCCAGCATCCATGCAGCCTGCAGGTTCCCCTGGAAGCCGGTGCACGGCCGCATCCTGCTCCGAGGGCTGCCGGAGGAAATCCTGGAAGGCCGTCTTACAATGCAGCCCTTCCTGTCCCCGAAGGACCGCCGAGCACGGAAAAGGCACCGCGGGCTGACGGCACCAGCCGGCCCCGGGGGGACACGATCCTACCCCACGGCACCTCGCTGTCCAGCCCACCTGGGGCCCGCTTCCCCCCGGGCTCCTGGCCAGCAGCACCGCATTGCATCCAAAAATACAGAAATACAATAGGAGCAGCGGGGTTGATTGCCCAGGACCCCGCCAGAGGCAGAGACATGGGCACAGCCGGTGCAAGATGGGGGGAGATGCTATTGGGGGGGGAGATGCTACTGGGGGGATGCTCCTCTGCACGCCCCAGACCCCTAATGCTCTGTTCCCCCTCCTGGCAGCATCCCACCGGCACGGCAAAGGGAAATATCTTACTAATGTCACCAAATTACCCCTCGCCCCCACCACCAGCAGCCCCTTCTGCTCCCACCAGCCCGGCGTTGGGGCAGGAGGCCGTGCGGGGTGGCAGGGTGGCAGCGGGTCACATCCCAGGGCTGCCTGTGCCGCGGTGACCGGCTCGGCGCGGGGCTCCCGTGTTATTGTTCCCGGTTGTTTTCCAGCGGGGAGGCCGTGGGGCCAGCTGGCTGCCGCCGGGCTGGAACAGCGTGGCCTATTTTAAACCGCTTGCACAAGGAGTCAGCAGCTCCAAGCTCGGATTTTTTCCGAACTTTATTTGTCCAAATGCTCTGCGGGGAGAGCGGGAGGGGGGGGAGCAGCTCCCGGCTTGCTCTGCCGCCAGCAGCTCACCTGCACCAGCGGTGGTCCCGGCTGCGGCAGCCAGAGCCCCCCCCACCCCCCGGGGTCCCCAAATCCCGCGGGGTCAGCGCACGCAGAGAAGCTGCAGGAGAGAAGGACGGAGCATCAAAGCCAGCATCCCGCCGTTCAAGGGCAGCAAATACCTGTCCAGGGGCCAAGCTCCGGCTCTCGCAAGCATCCCGAGGGCGGGCGGCTCTGCTACGCACCGGGGCTTATGCCAAGCAGCCACACATATGGAAAGACCCACGGGGGAGCCAGGATAAAATCCCAACCAGACCCTGCTGCAAAACACCAGCAGGGCTCAGAGACACCCAGAAAAAAGGGGCTGGAAACCCCTCCTGCTGCCGTGGTGGTCCCAGCCCCGTCACGTCCCCTGTGTCCCCAGCCGTCCTGCTGAGGCCGCTGCCACCCGGGGATGAAATCGCTGAGTTCGCAGGGGTTAAACATTGGCACGTTTAAATTCAAATGCCCAAATTCGCTCTTTTCCACATCAGACCACATCCACTATAAACTTTTTGGAAGGGCGACCCTTCCCTGAGGGTCCCAAAGGACCCAGTGGCCCCAAAATGCGGAGCCGCAGCGCTTGCAAGGAAGTACCCTCTCCCCAGCAGCAGACCTCACATTCCACGCCACGACCAGGGCATCCATCGCCCGGGTTTTTTTTTTGTCCACGCCACGACCAGGGCATCCATCGCCCAGGTTTTGGTTTTTTTTTTCCACGCCATGACCAGGGCATCCATCGCCCAGGTTTTGGGTTTTTTTTTCCACGCCATGACCAGGGCATCCATCGCCCGGGTTTTTTTTTTTTTTCCACGCCATTTTCTTTAGACCGAGCTGCTTACTAAAGCTCTTTATGAAACGACTCCTCCTGCCCCGGGCTGAGGTGAGCTCAGAAGACCCCCTCCAGCTCTTTTGTCTGAAATCCAGCATCTCTCACGGGGGTCTGCAGCCAAAGCGATGTAAAACACGATTTCCTAACCCTGCTGGTGGGAAAACGCTGTGAAGAACAGAGGGGGATGACTACGGTTTAAAAAAATTTAATTGTGCTCAAAGATCTCCTTTTTTTTTTTTTTTTCCTCTTTTTTTTTTTTTTTTTTTAAACTTTTCCCCCCCCAAAGAAGTGGGAGTTGTTGCTGCCAGTAGAAATAAATTGCCTTTTCCAGAGTTACCAGACCCTTTGCTCGCTGGGGAGGGACCATGCTCCTGCTTGGGCCGGGGGGGCGGGGGGGGACCTGGCCTGTGATGGGGGTCCCGGAGACACCTGAACACCGACGCATCTGTTTTGTAACCACTAAACCACCCAGCTCACAAAACCTACATCTTGGGTTTTAAGCTGTTGGCTGGAGGCCCTTTCCAGCTTTTTCGTTCGAAGAACAGCTCGACTCTTGGAAGAAAAAGAGGGGGGGGGGAAAAAAAAAAAATTAGTTATCAGCTGTTGAGTGCTAGCTGGATGCGAGAGAGCCGCTGAGCTGCACGCCGGCCGGGTGGACAGCCAGGGAGCTCCACGGATGTCATATTGGCCAAAGGCAAAATGTTTATGGCCCTGGCTGGAAGCCCTTCTGAGAAACCCAGTGCAATGATTTACGGTGCTTCCGATGTATACGAAGCCATTCCTCTTCCACTGACCAGCCCGAAAAGAAAACATCTGCAATACGTCAAAGTCGGCCAGAGGGACGAAGGCGTAAATAGGCGTGTGTGCCATGGGGCAGGGCGACACGAGCCCCGGCACGTCCCCGCGCCCGGCGCCGGCCACGGAGCAGCCGGTCCCGCTCGAGGATGCCCGAATCCTGCCCGCTGCCCGTCCCGGGGCTTTCCCCTCCAGCGGCGGAGCCGAGATGTACTAAAACATGCTTTAAATAAACAGGCTGCCTTTCCCACCAGAGGCAGGCAGGGGGGACGGAGCCCAGCTCTGTTTAATGCTGGATTTACCCTGGCAAGCCCGGAGCGCGGCTGGGAAGCGTACGCGGCAGCCCCCAGCTCGCAGCCCCTGCTCCCACCCCAGCCAAACCCAACACCCGCGTCCCAGATGTTGAGAGCAGGTCGGAAAAGTCCCAGCTACACCCTCACCCTCCTGGCGCCAGCCCCGGGCAGGTGCTGTCGGCGGAGGGGTCTGGACCCACGCGCAGCCCCCCCGGGACCGGCTGGGGTCCCCCACCTTGGTTGCATGGCTTTGCCATCCATCACGGTCCCCAGCGACCGGGATGCAGGGGGTGAGTGGGATCACTTCACACCCGTGATGGAGCTGTGGGATGGGCTCCAGGGCAGCCACCACCTTGGGGAGCAAACAGCAAATCCCACCGTGGAAATGGAATTTTTCTGTGCCAGCAAGTCCCGGCTATTGCTAGAAGCAACGCACCAGGACAAAAGTGCCGGTGTCCCAGGGGCCTGATGGCCAACGGTGCAAAGGCACCAGCATCTCCGTTGCTAACGGTGCATGCAAGCACCTCGTCCAAGGCATAGCTATAACCTGAGCGTGCACTCAGCCCTGAGCATGCACTCAGCCAGGACCCAGGGGCAGAGCTAAGGACAAGCCTGGCCCCAGGGGACCGGACCAATCTCCTGTCCCAGACCTTCAGTCAGCTCCCAATCGCACCCACTTGATCCCCCAAGGTCTGTGAGCTTCATCCCTCCTACACATCCTCAACAAACCAGCTTGGACGCTAAGCAGCAGCCTGCCAGGCTACGAGTTATCTCCCTGCAGCATCGGTGGGGCCCTGCCAGGACCACTCCTGGCCCAAGAGATGGTATCTTCAGCTTCTGCAGCGGCGTTAACACCTTGTCCCATTCGGGGACTCCTTAGCAAGCCAGCTTTTCTCCTCTTGGCACCCAAGGTGACCTTCTGGTGTCCTACAGGAGACCCAGAGCTCCCCCCGTGCATGTGAGCATGGGGCTGTTCAGCCTGCAAAAGCCAAAAAAGACCCCGGAGGGGGCAACCTGCTCCCGCTCAGACCTTCTGCTTCACCCCAGGATGAAGGAGGGACAGGGAGCAAAGCCCATCTCTGCCCCAGTACTAAGAGATGCTGAAAGCTGGGCATGCACCCAGTGCAAAATCCCCATGGGGGGGGGGGGGGGGGGGGGGGGGGGTTGTCCCCCCCCCCCCCCCCCCCCCCCCCCCCCCCTCACCCCGCGCCGGCAGGGGAGCCGTGATGGGGGGGGGCGCGGGGGATGGAGGGGCTCGGCAGCAGCCCCCGGCGCCGGGCCAGGGATGTGGCCACGATGGCTGATTTCCTCTGGATTTCACTCCAGCTCTTCGGGGCAGTGGGGGGAAGGATTTAAGTCTATTTCTGGGTACCAGAAGTGAAACAAGCAGCGTAGAAAAGGGACCGTGAGCCCTCCCACGTGCTGCCCTGCACCCACCGAGCCAGACTCCCAGCCTCAAAAGGAGAAGCAGGGGCGATGCTTCCGTCCGTGGGACCCCCCCAAAACCCACGCTCACATCCACCCCCGGTTCAGCAGAGCAGCTGGGCAGCATCGCACCAAAGCCACATCCCGAGGCTGCCGACCCTTGCTGTGGGTCAGGGGGATGTGGCAGCCGCCGGGTGCGATCGCTGCCGAGCGTAACTCTGCCCTGGCTGCTGCCAAGTTGGTTTTGGGTGGTGGTGGGGGGGTTGTTTGGTTTTTTCCTTTTATGAGCCTAATTTCATAGGAAGAAAAGAGCCTTAAATTCAAGTGGGCGATTGGCAGCTGGATCCTGGGAACCCTGGGCACAGCTCGGGGGGGGCTCCTCCTTGGCAGCCCCCAGCCCCTTTCTCAGCTTGGGCTCCCCATCCAGCCGCGGTTGGCTCGGCCAGGATGCAAATCCTGCACGGCAGAGGCTGAGAAATGCAAGTGGGGAGACTGCCCAGCCAAACAGTTCCTCCTCCAAGCCCTTCAGGAAAAAAAAAAAAATATAAAAAAATCAACCCCCTACATAGATGGAAAACGCTGGATCCCCCAGGAATGGCAGGCAGATCGCATCCCCGCGCCCTCCCAGACGCAGAGGAGTGGGCAGTTGATGTCTGCTCGAGCTTGTGCCAGGACCGGCCCCGCTTGCCCCCGGTTTGGTGCTCGGGAGCTCGAAGATGCTGCCAGGATGCTTGGTGGGGGACGTGCACAGCATCACCCTCAGCTCTGCCCTTGCTTCCCGTGCAGCATCAGCCGTGGCCGGGCAGTGCCCTGCAAGGCAAACGCCCATGCACAGCCCTGACCTGCCGTGCCAAACCCGTGCACGGGTGCAGAGGACCGGGGTGGCTTCACCTTGGCTCCGGGGTGCAGAGATTTGGCCGTGGGCAGGAGGCGGATGCTCCCGGCTCTGTCACCCCTCGCTATAACAGCCACCAACCTCCCCCCCACCCCAGCTGGTTCCCAGCACAGGATGCATTAAATCCCCAGGACGCATTAAATCCCCAACACAAATACACGCAGCCCCCAAGCAATGCACGCCAGCGATTGCCCGCTCCTGGGGACCGACCTGCAGCCCCCAGTTTGGGTGCAGGCTCTGCCTCCCAACAAAGACCATATGGCTACAGTCACAGCACCAGTTTGGCCGCCGAGTGAGTAACTGGTGAGGAGGCAGGAAGGCTCCCGGGGGCCGTAAGGCAGCCCCCGGCGTGGCCTTTGAGCAGTAAATGGCTCTCCTCGCTTCCCAGCACTCACACCATTAAACATGCATGCGTTTCCGCCACCGCTTTAAGAAAGTGATAAGTCAGATTCGGGAGGGCGAGGGGAAAATAAAAAAAAAAAAGCACCCCCAGGCAAGAAACGCCAGCAAGCCCCTGCTCCCCCCGGGATTTATGAATGAAAACACGCTTCGCCTCGGCACTGCAAATTTCCTCGATGCATGCGGGCAAGGAGGGAGGGGGGGGGGGGGAAATCCTGGAATTATGAGGCTCCAGCACCAATTAGGGCTGTTTACATTGACGTAAAGTCTGGGTGAAGTCCCCACCCCTGCTCCCAGCATATTTATGAAATTACTCCTGCTGACACTGACAAATGCAGGAGGGAAAGTCCCGGAGAACACGGATCCAGCCCGGCGCTACGTGGGGTTTTTCACACTAGTGCTGAGACAGCCAGTTCCCATAAATATCAGCCCGCACCCCCCAGCCACCCTCAGCCCAACCGGGGCAGAGGGGACCCCCAGACCTCAAAGCCACCCCTTCCCACTGGGAATCATCAGCATCCCCCCCCCAGGGCCAGGATTCCCGGAGAGGGAGAAGGCAGTGGCAGCACACCCAGGGCGGGAGGCTGGGATACGTAGGCAAACCCCCCACATTTGGGAAACACCTGGATAAACGTGGGCCAGGCTCCCCCTCCCCAATTTAAGGACTCAGGCCACCATTGCCAGCTGGGAGAGGGCGCTTGGGTGGCAGAAATGGGGATGCTCTGGGGTCCCCACTCTCCCCCATCACCCACTGCTGCTGTACCAGAGCAGGATGGCCCAGGCTCCGTCAGCGCTGGAGAGTCTGTGGAAAAGAAATAGCAGCTTTTATGGCTTGAAAATCCCCAGGAAAGCTTCCCCCCCACACACCCCCACCCCCATTAAAGGGAAACTATCTGAACCTGCTCCCCACCACCCACGCAGCAGCCCAGACGCAACGCTTGGGCGCCAACACAGACGTGTTGGATGCGAACCTTCGAATTAGGGAGGTTGGCCAAGCCAAGATATTCCTACTAACGGCTCCTGGCACGGGAGCTCGCCAGGGGCTGAGCAGGATGCGTGCACGGAGGGGGACGCAGCCGGTGCGTGGCGGGGGGCACGGGGGAAAGGATGCAGAGCGCTGCCAGATGCTGCCGCAGCCTCTGCGGAGGAGGTCAGCGACGTCGGGAGGGCTGCAAATAGCTCCGGAGGGAAGGAATCGAGGCCTGATCCAGCCAAGCACGCAGGAGCGTGGCCGGAGGGGGCCGCCGAGCACGTTTGCGGGGTTTTGGGGAAGGGCCTCGGGCAAGCCGGCAGCAGATGAGTTTCGGCACCGAGGAAGGCACATGAAAGATGGAGCGAGCGATTCCTGCGCGCTGCCGGGCTCAAAACGAGCCGAAATCCCTCAGGAAGGAGATCTAAGCGTGGCGGCAGACGGATCAATGCAAACCGCTCGGCTCGCTGCACGCCAGCGGGGAGAGGCACAACCAGCAAGGAAGCGAAGGCGATGGAGGAGGAGGAGGAGGAGGAGGAGGGGCTGGAGCAGGCAGCTCTGCCACCCAACGCTGCCGCTGCTCCTTCCTGCGGCGAAGCTGAGTGTAGAAAGCTAAGAGCAGGGAGGAAGAGGAGGAGAAACCCTTGGGCGATGGGGTTAAGAGGGACCAGAAGAGCTGCAGAGGAAATATTAAGCAGGGGCAGCCAGCCGGCGGAAAGAAAATGATTTCCCTTTTGTCCCGCAACCAGAGCTCAGGGCTAACCTGGGGAACTCCTCACCGCTGTACAGCGGCCACACTGGAAGCTCGGTGGGATTAAAGCCATGGGCTAACTCCTTTTTCAACAAATAAATATCTGTTAGGCAGTTCTACGGGCAGCCAGAGCATCCGTGGGTACATTTATTGTGCTCAAAAGCGCGGCCGTAAGAGGAAATCTCAGGCTGTAGAACCATAATCCAGCCAGATCCGAAGGTAAATTTTCCCTGCTGCCATCCTGATAGCCAACCACTGGAAAAAAACCAGCAGGTTTGCTCCATTTGAGAAGAGGAGAGGAGCCTCAGAGCAGGTTTTTGGTGCCCGCAGGCACGCGGCAACGCACGAGCGATGCTCAGCGGAGCAGCACCCGGAGCATCGCCTTAACAAATAAGAGCTCCGTGGGACAGGGTAACACATTAGAGATTAGAAATTATTTAATACAGGCTGCAAAAAACCACATTTCCCATCTGGCAAAAGCACCGCCTTTCGCTAAGGCAGCTCCACACGCACGATGCCTACGCCACAGCCCATGCCGGGGGGGAATAACAGGAGCTCCCCCCCTCCCCTTGCAATGCCCTGACGACATGCCAAAAAGCAGAACTTCCAGCACTTCAACTAAAAATGGCAAAGCCCCTTTCATCTCCCCAGCCTTATTTTTACCCAGCGTCCCAGCGCGGGGACAGCGCTGCCATTTCAAAGCTTAGACTTGGGTTTAAAAAGCTGGGAAAAAAAAAAAAACCTCAGCAGCGCCTGTGAGCTGTCTGAGGGTGAAAACAGAGCAGAGAGGAGTCGCTTTAATTTTTATCACGAAATAACTCCCTGCGACAGGCCACGGGCACCCTCCTGGGGCTGAACTCGCTGGGTTTGGTGCAGCCGGAGTTTTTGCAGCAGGAAAGCTCTCAGGTGTTACTTACCCCGGGTAAAATAACGCAGCTTTTTCAGCAGCAAAACAAGCCTCTAGCGGGGAAAAAAAACCTTTCCCATCACCGCTTCCCCGCCGAGGTTTCCTTTGGTGTCTGCTCCGATTCAGGCTACTGAGGACCAGCAGCCGCCAGGGATGGGAGCAGGGGGAAGGAGCCGCATCCTTCTCCTGCCAACCAGGGGCAAAACTCCATCGTGGGGAGAGGAAAGGAAGCCTGGGAGCAAGAGGGATGGGATTTCAGGAGCCAGGAGCCAGGCTGGCCGATGACATCTGCCTGGCAGGGCTTTGAGCTTGGGGCACTGGGTATTCCCACAAAAATAAAGTCATAGTGGGGGGAATAAAAAAAAAATAATCCCTTTTGTTTCCCAGGCCAGCAGCTGGAGGAGTTCCTGTTCCAGCGATGGTGTTAGCGGTTTTGCCGTAACGCTAATTACGTGGCAGCGGTGATGAGGGAAGGCTCAGCCCTGGTTTTACTTCTTTTTTTTTTTCCCCCCCCCTAGATAACTGAAAGGAAATAAGGTGCAGCAGTGGAGCAGGGAAGTCATGGCACACATGCCCCATTAGCTCCTGGTAATTATTTTATTTGTATTAAAGCCCGGCCTGGGATGAACGCAGCCCGAGCCGACCTCGGCTTTAATCTGGAGGGGAGGCAGGGGAAGAGGCTCCTCGCCGGCTGGGAGGATGCTGGAAGCTGCAGCAGGGAGGGGGAGAAGTGCATACCCCCCCTTTCACATTCCCCTGTAAGAACTGGAAAAATAGGAATTTTTCTCCCCGGGGGGGAGATACAATCTCAGTCCCTCCTCCCCAAATGTAATAACGGGGTCTCCTCCACCCCAGGAGCTCTGTCACGCTGTGCAAAGCTGCGCTCAGACCCGACCACAACACCAAATGCCTACCACGGTCCCTCTCGGAGGGGCTGGGGAGAAAAGCCCCTTTTGGGGGGCTGCCACCCCAACCCAAAAGCTCTGAGCAGCACCTCTGCTCCCTGAGCACCCACAGGAGCAAGGGGCTGCCTTATTTCGCCGTATCCAGGCTGGGAGCAAAACACCGGCGCATAAAGCAGAAAATATTTGCTAATTTTTTTCTGCAAAACCCAGAGCGTGAATGGAGGCATCCCAGGCTTCTCTGCCCCGACAGCGGGGTTGTGCCATCCCGGGGGCTGCTGCCCATCGTCACACAAACCAAGCATGGATAATTTGGCTGCCAACCCCAAATTTTGCCTCCAACCCCTCTGGGGAGGGGATGCCAGGCAGCCTGGAGGTGCGGCAACAAATAAACCCCGTTGCTTTAACGTTGTTCCCGTGAAGCGGCTGCAGGTGCAAGATCTGCTGTTATGGATGGGAAAAAAAAAAAATAAAAAAAAAAATCAAGGAAGCTTCTTGTCCTGTCTCCCAGATGAAGGGAAGGGAAATGAACCATGAAAAGGAGAAATCAGGGAGTTGAAGTAAGTGGCAGCAACCCAGACCGGCTCTGGGCAGGTTGGCACCACCCGGGGGTGCCCTGGGTGATTTTGCTCCGTACCGGGAGGGCATCGGGGCGGGGAGGACTGGCTCTGCCTCCAGCTATGGGACTGACCTTGCTCCAGCCCCGCATGGAAAACAAACCCCAAAAGCTCCTGTGTCTCTATGTCAAGGCAGCCCCAGCTCTGGTTTTCATGCCTGGCTGGAGTTTGCAATAGCAAAGAGCCAATAACTGGGTCAGAGCATCCATCCGTGCAGGCAGAGCCGGCGGGGCTGGGGCAGGAGGCTTGGACCTGCCCGAGCCTTGATCCACCAGCTCGGGCATGGACATCCTCCCCAGCTCGCGCCCGGGAGAGCAGTTCAGAGCCACCTACAGAAAAAAAAATACCCCATGCCTCCGGCTGAGCCGCCCGACAGCTCCTACAACCCCCTTCTCCCCCCGCCCCACATCTGCTGATGCTGCGAGACCGGGGAGACCCACAGACACCCCAGCACAGAGCCGGGATGCGGATGGCTCCCACCGAGCATCCTCAGGGCAGCGCTGCCACGGGCACGCACGTGATGTGCTGGGAGCATCCATCCTCTTTTGGTCCCCAACCCCCTGCGAAGGCTCCAGCCAGGTTTCCCAGCGTGGAGCGGACGGCACGGCACAGGGAGGTGGCACCACCAACTCCGTCCCAAGCCTCCCCACCGGAGGCATCTCATCCCCATGGCTGCAAGCGTGGCAGCGAGGGGATGGAGTGGCCTGGGATGGTTTTGTGAATGGGCTATTGTAACCGGAGCGGGGAGAGGGAAGGGAGCAGATGGGGAATGGGCTCGTCCTCGTCGCGGGCTGGTGGCCCGAGCCCTGAGCGATGCAGCCAGGTGCTAAAGGCCAGCCTTGCTTGAAGGTTACCCAGACCGGAGAAACCCGAGATGCAAAAGACCTTGCAAAAAGGGCAAACGCACCCTTACAGCCCCTCGCCACTGCTAAAAGAGCAGACCTCTCCTCCGGCTTGCCCCCCCCTTTTTTTGCCCCCCACTTTGCCAGCGCGGGTGCCCCAGGAGCCCGCTGGGGTGCAGGCTGGGCAGCAAGCCCAGCTCTCTCTGCTTTCCAGGGCAGGAGCAGCCCGGCCCATCCTCCTCGGGCAGTCGTTCAATTTTGCCTGTGCTTTGCAGAAACCCTGGGCCGAGCGCCGAGCCCAAATACGGAGGCGCTTTGGCCTTCGTCCCTTCCCCGAGAGCGCCTCTGAGCTTGCCCTCACCCAGGCAGCACGGCGGCGGGTCCCAGTTCAGGGCTGAAAGCTGGGGGGGACGACAAGGGCAGGCTTGCACCCCCCCAGTCCCATCCCAAAGCAGCGGCGTGGGTCCACACACACCCTCGGGCATCACCCCCTCCATCCCTCCTGCCGCTCCCCCAGACAGCGCCCTGCTCCTGCAGAGGGGACGTGGGGGAGACTCCGGGGTTGGGGAACAGAGCAGACATATCCCCCCCCCCCCCCCCCCCGCCCCGACACACACGCATTCCAGCGGCTTTACCCTTCGGAGTCGCAGCGACTGGAGAATTCCAGCTATTCCAACATCTTTATCTTTTTTGGCTACAATTTCTCTTTCGGCCACGTTATAAATTAAAAGCTGCTTTGCTTTTAACCTCCTCCAAACTGCACCTTTTAACCTCCCTCCTCGGGCCGCTGGCAGGAAGGGGGGCTGCTCCTTGCCGGGGCCGATGCTCTCACCTTGGAGGTCTGCCGCAAGCCAGCCAGCCCATTTTTCCCCCCCCCCCCCCCCACCATCCCAGCACAGGGTGCCAACAAAGGCTCCTTGCAAAAGGAGCTTGTCATCGCTGATGGATGACGTGGCCGCACGGCGGCTGGAGCCAGGGAGCCGGGATGTGTCTGCACGGGGGCTCAGCCAGACACCTGGATGGCACCGACGGGCTCCCCGCCAGCAACGTGGGGGCTGCCGGGGCTCCGTGGTGCTCCCCGGGCATGGGGACAACCCAGGGTCCCTCGGTGGGGTTTGCATCGGGAAAAGGGCCACCCCAGCTCGGAGCAGAGCGCTGGATGGTGGGGGTCCCATGGGGACACATCACCTGGGATGAAGCTGGCCCACAGCCATCCCAAGCCCCATCCCGGCTGTGCCGGTGGCTGGCGGGTTTGGAGGGGGCCGGCCGGCGGCTGGGGGATGACAGACAGGCAGCTCTGCTTGCTGAGCTCCGAGAAATAATTTTCTCCATCCTATGTGGCTTCCTACATAAGGTATCAGTGCTGCTCTTGATTAGAGAAAAGCTTCCCATATTACAGGCTTTTGGCTCCGGGGAGGAACGAGTTGGCCAATTGCAATTATTAAGACATTTAAAGTGCATTTAACCCAGGAGCCCTTATTTTCCCCTTTCAATGTAACCACTAATTCCTCCTAAATGGTCTGCTCCGCGCTCCCAACCAGACAAAGGCTTTAATGTTCGCCTGAAAAGGCTTATGGCACAGCGCATGGCGAAGGAGGGCGAAATGAAAGGCTGGTGCAGCCTCCGAGGGGAAATCACAGGCGGCCACTGGAGCTGAGCGCAGCTTGGAGCCCATGGAGGGGTCCAGGGGCTGGGCAGGACCAGCCTGGAGGCACTGGGTGAAGCTCAGCAGGACAAGGAGAGGCAGGAGGAAAGGTTGGGATCGCTTCGAAGCATCGCAGTGGCAGGAGAGCCCGGCCAAAACCGGCTTAATGCAGCGGTGAAGGGTCACCCCGGGGAGCCAAGGCAGCCAGAGGGGACATTGCCCGCTGTCCCCAATGGCTGGTGTGTCCCCAGACATCATGAGGATGCTCAGCCCTCCCACCTTGACCACATCTTGTCCGGGTGGGCAACCCGGTTGCTGGAGCTGAGGGAGCTCATCCTGCTGCCTGGGAGCGCCGGATCGCAGCCGGCAACCCCTGGGACACCAACCCCTGCCACCGCAGCTCGGGGACAGCCCCCGGCCACCCCGCCAGCAATGCAAACCCGAGACTTGCCTGGGAGCTCTGTGCTTTCATCCAGGGCCAGGGGTTTATTTGCTTTTCTGCTAAATGCTATTGGATCCCCCTCAGGCAAGAGCTGCGGCGGAGGCAGAGCCCAGGCCTGGAAGCGATGGATTTGGACCAGGGATGAACCCAGGGCCACGGTCTGCAACAACATCACCGCACCCTCGGGAGCCAAGTGGCCCAGCAGCCTCACCAAGTGCTCCCCATCCAGAAAAAAAATAAAATTGATGCTCTGGAAGGAGCCTGGCTTGGCACGACCAGCATCCTCATCTCCCCTCAACACCCAAAATCCCAGGCTGGATTTATCACCTCCGAAGGGGTCCGAGCCCCCGGCGGGATGCCCAGCTGCTCCCGCCCCCCCACATTTCTTTGCAGTTAATTCCTCCCAGAGCAAGGGACACTCACAGGAAGATTTTTTTTTTCCATCCCCCCCAGCCCCAGCTCGCCTGCAGGCTCCCATTCCCAGCTGAAGTTATCACCACGTTCGGACCCGATGGGTAAAACAGATGCAGCAGCAGATGCAAAAGTCATCGGCTCCTTCGGGGCGGAGGAGAGACAGGCCAGGAAAAAAAAAAAAAAAAAACAAAAAAAAAATAGCAGAGTGGGATGGGCAAAGGGAAAACAGATATTTTTTTTTTTTGGCACTGGGGTAACCAGGAGGCGGCACGGCAGAGCCAGCGCGAGCCCGGCTGTGCCGGATCCAGACCTTTTCCCTGGGGTTTATTTCCCAAACAACAACAACAAATTGGTTGCAGATTCCAAGCCGGGTGGGGAAATAAAAGGAAATCAAACCGAAATCCTTTGACTGCAGAGATTAAAGGGGATCAGAGGCCAAACACACAGTCAGCACCCAGCTCCTACCGCTCACATGACGGAGGCTGCTTTGCATTCAGGCTGTAATTAAACAGCTGTGTTTTCTTTAAAGTACAATTTAGAGTTTGTTCAAACACCATTTTTGCAGAGTATCACGGGATTTCAAATGAATAGACTTTTAAAACCATATTTTTTTTGCACGGGGTGGCCTTGAATTTGTGACCGGGGAAGGAGGCAGGAGAATATCTGGAGTTGGCAAGGGGGGGGGTAGAAGATAGAGAGATGAAAATCGCCTGCGGAGCAAAGACGCCTCGGCAGCAAAGATGTGCAAAGCAAGGGCCAGGACTGGCAGCCCCGCGGCCGTACGAGAGGAGAGGCAGAGGATCAGCAAGCGCAGGGTTAAGGCTCCAACCAGCCCCTCTATTAAGAGCTGAACACATTTAATGGTTTAATATTAACCGAAGCGTGACGGCAGGATTTCAGCCCAACTGTCTCGCCTTGGAGCGCGCGCAGCCTCGCCGAGGGCTCCGGCTCCCCAACGAGCAGGGGAGGGGGGGAAAAACCTGATCCCAAGCCCAGGCAGCTCCAGCATCCCTGGGAGGCAGGAGATGAGATGCCAGCAGCCCTTTGGCACGGCCAGGGGGGGTCCAGCCACCCCCAACACACACACACGCCTGTGCACGGCGATGGGAAGCACGACTCGGTTTACAGCAGGTAGCGCTGCCCGGCTGGGCAGATAGTCAATACCTAATTTGAGGTTTAGCCTTTCAACCATTTCCCATTCATTTCAGCAAATGGATTGGGCTCTCACGGCTGTGGGAAGATCGAAGGGGGGGCCCCCCCCTGCCCACCCACCCCAGTGGCTGGCCAGGGTGGCAGGACAGGGCTGCCAGACTCTCCCTCCCCAGCAGCTCAGGGGCGTTAATGGGAAGTCGATGCGACGGCTAACGACCGCTCTGGGTTTGACCTTCGTGCAGGCCGAGGTACCGAGCTATTTCATTAGGAAAATTGCAACCTCAGCCTGCTGACGGGTTCAGGAGGCTAATTGCAGAGGGGTTGGTAACTGAGAATTGGGGTTGCTGCTTCACATCCACTCTGGGTTTCAGGTTCCTCAGCGCTTGTGCTGCTTCAGCCTCCAAAATGCAGCTGAGCTGGGTCCAGCTGTGACTGTCTCCCACTTAGATTTCCAACCACATTTAGGTTGGAAAAGACCTTTGAGATCATCAAGCCCAACCATTACCCTAACACTGCCACCCTACCACCAAATCCTGTCCCCAAGCAATCATCTACCCATCTTTTAAATACCTCCAGGGATGGGGACTCAACCACTGCCCTATACAGCCCCTTCCAAGGCTTGACAACCTTTTTGGTGAAAAATTTTTTCCTAATGCCCAATTAGGACATCCCAACCCTCCTCCAGCACCCCTGCAAGGGCTGCTCCACCACCCATCCCCACACACATGGGCACCCACAAACCTCCCAAGGCAGCACAGCTCCAGCTCAGCCTTTAAGGCAGCATCCGTACTTCTTTCAGGAGGATTTTAGTGGTGCTTACCCGAAATCACATCCGACTGGAAGATGTGTAGGGAGTACAGTAGCTCTGCTAACAGTAACACCATCACCCTCCAAGGCCACCCCAAGAGCAGAGAAGCCCCGCACAGGTCCCAAGGTTTAGGGACAGAGCAGCTCTCTCTGCTATATAGCCCACCAGGAGCCCATTGATGGGTGATGATCCCCAACTTGGAGCCCATTGATGGGTGATGATCCCCACCTTGGAGCCCACTGATGGGTGATGATCCCCACCTTGGAGCCCATCATTGGGGTGATGATTCCCACCTTGGAGCCCATCACTGGGGTGATGATTCCCACCTTGGAGCCCATCATCAGGGTGACGATTTCCACCTTGGAGCCTCTCCATGGGGTGACAATTCCCAACATGAAGCCCATTGAGGGTCTCTGAGGTGGGAATTATCACCCTATCGATGGGGTTACCATGCCACATCAAGCATGAACCCCACCACTTTGCACAGCAGGTGATGAGGAAGGACCACGCTTCATAGGGAATGACCAGCACACCCACCCGCTGCCATGGGACCCCCCAGGACCCCGCTTTTCCCTGCGGCTGGGATGCATTGGCCAAGCAGCCCTGGTTCAGGGAGGGTGATTTTTTTGGGGACAGCTGGTTGTAAAGGTCACTGTTGCCCTCTGCTGGTCCAGGGACTGGGAGAGCGGGGACAGCCCCGCTCGCACCCCGGGCCTGGCACCCCGGCTGGCGGGGACCCTGCTGTCCCTTGCTGTCACACGTGCACTGAACGCGCCCGTGCTCAGCCAGGCTGCCACCGCCTCAGCAAGCTCGCGTCCTTTGATCCACCTTGCCAGCAAAAGCCTTTCTGGTCCCAGCTTGGTGCTGTCCCTCGCGTAAGGCTTTTTCTGACAGGCACCGCTGCGGCGCTGAGCCTGCAAAGGTGCTCAGCCAAGCTGGGGAACAGATCTCATGCGGGAAATAAATCAAATCTCTACCCCCAGGGGATTGCAACCTCCCCTTGGCTCCCTGGGACCGCTTCTCCATCCACCCCCCCGTGGTAGCTCTCCACCCCGACAAGGTAACGCTCTCCTCCTTCCCTCACTCCGAGCTCGATGTTTTTCCTTCTCGCAAACAAATCGAGAGGAGGTACTCAGAGGCTGGTGACCAGGAGGCAAAATCCGCAGCTTGCTAAATTCCAAGCGGTCCTTGCTGTCACGGCGCTGGCAGAGGGCCCGGCTGAAGCTGCCCTGCCCGCGGGCTCAGCACCGGGGATGCTGAGCCAGACCCTGCCCGGCAATTCCTGGCTCCTGGCCGTGCGATGGCCTCGAAATCTCCAAAGCACACAGGGATGAGGGATGCTTTGGGAGCAGTGGGGGTGGGAGATGCCTCAGGACCCCCCAGGGAAGGGGAGCAGGGCTGGCAGCAGGGCTTGGGGCCGGGCGCACCCATGGGTCTCAGTTCGGTGAGCTGAAGGTCTCGTGTGTGCACGGCGCCTCGTGCCACCAGTCCCCGCGGCACAGGGCTGTGCTGAGCCCCAGGAACCCCCCCCCAGGGCCAACCCTATGGGGAGATGCCCCAAAAACCTTTTCCTTCCCTGAGACAGGAGCAGGAGCATCCTGCGCCCAGGTCCTGTATCATGCTTTGCAAAACCCTGTCAATAAGCATTAAGAAAGCATCCAGCTCGCTAGGGAAGGAAAAAATCTGTAGGATTAAGATAAAGACATGATGACAGAGCAAGACAGGGTGTTATCTTGGGCACGGAGGACGGAAACGAGAGCTTGGAGGGAGGGAGGGAGGTGGAGCACGGGGCTGCTTTCCCCTGCAAACCAGCAGCCTGCCGGGCTGAAGGTCAGGAGAGGTCTGGAGCAAATCAGTTTTTAATTGGAAATGAGCACAGCAAGCGCGCCCGGCTGCGGCTACCTGCGCGACGGTGCTGCGAGCCGGCTGCCACGCCGGCTGTCCTACGGCTTCGCACCCCAAATACATGAGGGTTTGGGGTTTTTTTTCCCTCTCACCGGCAGCAGAGCCTCCCGAGGGAAGCCGTGCGTTTGGAAACGCAGCCCCTCCTGCATCCCTTTCAAGGGAGGAAAGCAGAGGGAGAAGCAGCCTGCTGTCCTGCTACCCCCCAGCGAGAGCGAGGGGCGGAGGAGAAGGACCCCGTTTGGGTTCGGCGTTTCAAGACACACGCAAAAAACCACAATTTCCTCGAAACTTTGCATCTGGCGGAGCTCGGAGGCTGCTCCGACAAAGACGGCTTGCGCTATATTGGATCCATACGTTACGCCCTGCAACTCGAGCCAAGATCTCGCTGGTGGGATTTGGGGGGCCTCATCAGGAAAAAGCACCAGAGCCCAAGAGGTTCCCAGGCAGCTACAGCCAGGCTGCAGCCTCCTTCCTCCCCCAAGGTCTTCCTCCCGGTAGAGAGGCCCTTGCCATCCCCACCACCCCGCTACCCGGCCAGTATCTGCAGTGGGGAGAGCTGCTGGGTCTGGGGGTGGTGGTGTTCCCGAAAGCAGTGCCTCCCACCCGCACCCAAGCCACTCAGCATCTTCCAGCTCTTGCCAGAACATCCCTCATCTCTGGAGAGAAGAGCATCTCCCAGACCTGCCCTCAGCCCCCTCCCCAGTTTGCATTTCAGCTCTTCCCACCTCTCGCTTACTGGTCCCAGTTCCCTCCTCTCACTGGTCCCCAGCTCACCCATGCGAATGGGCATGACCCTGCGTTGCTTAGGGCATTATGGCCCACTGGAGCACCAGTGTGGCTTGCAAATGCTTTATTTTTGGCAGAGGGCCGCTGAAAGCAGCAGTTCACTGGAGCTCCAGAACTTGAGAAATTTAAGGTCCTGCTGGTCATCAACCCGCAGCCCACCAGTACCACCAGCAACACGCACTGGGGAAAGGCAGGAGCAATGGGGAGCCTGGAGGAGCCAGCACGGCTCCTGCCAGCCTTGGGGAGGTGTGGGTCTGCTGGACTCCTGGCTTTACAGCTTCAGACGGACAGACATCGCTGCTTGGGAAGCGGGTGGCCAAGGAGAATGGCAGCCCAGCCGTTGAGGATGAGCAAAAGAGGGTTCCTTGCCTGCACTGAGGAACATCGTGGCTCAAATTCCCAGCCCAGACTGGTGGTGGTAGCAATCCCAACCACCCCATGTGTGTGTGTGTCCCAGGGACAGCTGGATGAAACTCATGGAGAGGACGTCGGCCAACGCAGAGAGGTCCTTGGCTGGTTCTTCACCCTGATGGCTTCCTACACACAGGTGGTGGCCAACCTCCGCAACGAGGTGGACCTCCTGGTGAAGCCACTCGCAGACTACGCCAACACGGAGAGCCTCGTGCCGCGACGGGCTTTGCCGGGGAGTTAGCCAAAGTGCAGGATTACAGGCAGGCCGAGGTAAAGAGCGGTCGAGACCACAACCCCCTAACAAGGTCCTAAGCAAATAGGTCCCAGATGTGGGCCTTCCCATCAGGAAGCAATAAACACACGCCCGCAATAAAGCGAGCTGCAAGTCCTCTGCAGAGCGGTAGCGACTGCCTTGGCCGGGGAGGGATGTGCTCCCTCCTGCCCTCACCATCCGTGGGCAGAAATGCCCGTGCTTGTGATGCTTGGCTGGATCCTTCAGCCCATTGGGGAGAAATCAAGCCAAGAGTTGGGAACATCCCTGAGATGATGACCTATCTCTGCCTCTCAGAGTGTTTTGGGGTGGGAAGGGGGGAAATCCCACCCTTTCCCCCGTACAGCCTCGTGGTACCTGGAGGTAAGCGGGTCTTTTAGATGCTCTGGTTGGCATCACCAGCGGGGAGACCTCCAGGTCTGGATCTGGTCCAACCACGCTGGCTGTTGGCCTGCTCCTGTTCCTTGCTCTGCCTTTCTACCTGGCAAACATCCCCTTCCCTTGTAGATGGAGAAGCTGGACGTGGAGGTCCTCAAGCACCTGAAGTTCTACGACCCGGGTAAGCCCCAGCGAGGCTGCTCTGCCCAGCCCCAGCCAGGACACGGCTCCGCACGGCGGAAAGCTGGTCCGGGAAGAGCACGGGTGAGACCAGGATAGAGGGGACAGACCCAAAACGAGCTTCATCCCTCAGCATCCTCATGGTCCGGGATGCAGCCAGGAGGAAAATCACTGCTCCCACTTTGAGCTGTACCTTGATGGTGGTTACAGAGATGAGCCCCTGCCTGAGAACGCCCCCCACCCCAATTACTAACCATCTTTTTCCATTAGTGCTCTCGATGAGATGGATCTGCTGCCCGCAGGCCCTGCAGAAACTAAAGACCAAAAGCTGGGAAGGGGGGTGGGGGGGTTTGCCCCTCTCCCCAAAGTTCAATACAGTTAAACAAAACCCAATGATTGCTATCAGCCCTGCTTTGCCGCGTGACCCCACACGGAGCGTCCGCGTGTCGCAGCGTTGGGAGATGCTAACTCCCAGCCGCTGCCTTTAAAGGAGTTATTCCTGATTTACGCCAGGGCCAAGGATCAGCTCTGAGCATCCCTAGCAAGCAGCAGGATGCTCAGGGATTAAGACTGACATGCGTCACCCCTGAGGGACAAGGAGAAGCTGTCCCCTGCAGCTTCCCATGGGAGGGGGGGAGGAGGGGGGGGAGGCGTTAAGCAGCTCCTTACCCTGGGAATAATTAATCTGCAAAGCCCTCGAGGAGGGAACGGCTGCGTTGCCCTCTCCACGCTCCCAGCTCCGAGGTGGACCTTTGAAAGCAAGCCCCCGGCTCACGGCAAGGGGCTGCCCACTTGCCACCCACGGGGTCTTCAAGGGCATGGGGAGGACCACCATGGCTCCCCGGGAGCAGCCCCCAGTGGCAAGCTGAGCCCCACGCCGGCCATCTCGGCAGGCAGCCGGAGCGTGCGGTGCCTCGGGAAGGCTGAGCTTGCCCCCCCCCCCCCCCCACCCCAGCCTCCGGGCAGCCTTTGCAAGCTGGTGCTTTTTTAATCTGGCGCTGGAGAAGTTTGGGCAGCTCTCCAGCCCTCTGAGCTGGTTTGCATTTCGGCTCGGTTGGCTTTTAGCTACCGCATCCAGGGCAGAGGCAGGGGCAAGGCTGCCTGACCCCACCAGCTCTGCCCCGTGCACGGGGGCTCTGTGCCAGCCCAGCCCATTTTCCTGCTTTTCTTCGGGCTTTTGAGCACGGATCAGTGCAGCGTCAGGAGACTACAGCCCGTAGCCGCTCGGCTCCACCAGCCCATCATCCACCCTGCTGTGGTCCAGGGGCGGCCGCCCACTGCACAGCATCCCCAGGGTCGTATGGATGAAAACCCCAGTCCCATCCTTATTGCTCGGGCAAAGCCCAGGAGGCAATTCCCAGGGCAGGAGGTGGCATCCCAGCTCAGCGGGGTGGAGGACAGCGGATGGGGAGGGGACGTGCATCCTCCGGGAAGCCTTCCTGGGGACAAAGCCGCTTTTAGCACCGGTCCAGAAAGTCGCTAATGAATGCAACAGCTTTGCAAGACGCTGGCCTGGAGATCTCTAAAAGCAGGAGGGCTCGCCGTAATGGTGCCCTTGAGATGTGCCCGGTGATGCCTTTGAGACGCGCTCGCCCTGCCGGCTCCTGCCACCTGCGGCAGCCCCTTCCCCAGCCCCGGCCTTTGATCCGCCTCCAGCTCCTGGCTCTCCTCGGCGTTTGCTGCCCGGGTTTCTCTCTGTAGGGATTTTCCAGACCACCTGGGTAGAAGCATTTCTGCATTCCCCCCCGTGCGGCCCGATGCCGGCGTGGGAACGCGCAGCGGCTCCTGAAGTCAGCCTCCTCTCTGCCTCCATCGCTGACTTGCTCTCCCGTGCCAAACCGGGCCCCTAAAATAAGCTGAATTTCCAGAGCAATCGCTTTTCCCCAGCTCTTCCGAGCTGCCGGCTCCAGCGGGGCCCACGGTGAGGGTTTGCAAAAGCTTTTATTCAGATGTGCAAACACCAGCGGGTCTAAAGCCGCTCTTTAGCTGGGACTGGCAGGGCTTAATCAACCCAGGGGCTCGGAAAGCTTCACCCGCTTGACCTGCCTTGTTTACTGGGAATACATTTCTCTCCCGTCCATGCAGCAGACTGAGCATCTCCAGCCCCGGCGAGCTCCCCCCCGTCACGCCAAAGCTTGAGGGGCTTTGCCGCGGCGAGCCTGCCGGCCAGCACGCCCCAGCTAGCCACTGGGCTTCAATCTGGTTGGGATGGAGAGCGGCTCCCTGGATGTTTGCAGGCTGCTCCGGGTGGGATGGGGTCTGTGCTGGCACTGCCCGCTGTGGTCCCCACCACCCCGCTCCAGCATCCCCTATAGCGTGAACCCCTCCGGCTCCAGCACCCTTGGGGGTGTCCCCGGTCCCCTGAGCCCTGCCACCCCATCACCTGCCGGCAATGGAGAGCCGAGCAGCTCCCCCCCTGCTCGGGGAGGACCCAGCCTGCAGGATATGGCCCCATTCCCCCCCCACAACCCATGTCCAAGGAGAAACAGCCCCCAAAGGTTTCACCCCCCTCCTCCTTCCCTTGCAGGCTGTTTTTCTCCCCCTCTCCTCCTTCCATCAAGCAGCAAATATGCTTTCAGAGCAATAAGACGGCTGTTCAGCCTTTGGAACAAATGTTCTCTGCCAGGCTTCGAGCACAGGGGCGGAGGGGGGACTCACACTGATTTAATGACAGTGATTTAAGCAATTTGATCCATTTTTATGGCGCATTTACAGTTAGGGGAAAGGGAAAAAAAAAAAAAAAAAAGAAGAAAAAAAAAAAAGAGGAGAGAGAGAGAAACACAGGAGTGGAACGGAGGCAGGAAAGGTTAGGGAACGCTCCCCAGCAGGCGCTCGGAGGGGGAGAGAGGCTGCCGCAAGCTGTTCCCCTCGCCGCTCTGCCAAGGCGAGCCCTCGCCAGCCTCCTGCGCCGTGCTCCGAAATCTGGCTCGTGTCAGCACCGGCCCCCCCGGGGGCTGCGGCTCTCCGGAGAGGTGCTGCAAAGCCTGCGGGGCCGGCCATGGCTTTGGGGCCGGGGACACCCAGGGAAGAGCTGAGCCTGCAGCGAAGGCGGGGGTGCAGGCGTGCACCGTGCAAAAACCCCCAGCGCCGCTGCGGATCCCTGTGCTGCACCAGCCGGGGGCTGGGGGGGGGGGGTCAGGATGGGGCTGAACCCCCCTTTCATGGGGGAAAGGCAGCAAGGGCTCATCCGAGCCCCCACTCTCATCCTCCTGCCTTCATGGCAGGGTCCCAGTTTGCTGTCAGACCTCTGAGGTCCCATCCTCTTCTCGATGCCGGCAGCTCTAGGGGCTGCAGATACGCTTTTGGGGTACCGAGGGATGAGCTGCCAAGATAAATGCACCGTACCCGCTTGCAGCAGAGGCAAAACCAGCTCCGAGCACAGCCAGCTCAGCAGGACACCAGCCCTGGCGAGCCTTTCCCATGGCTGCGCTGAGACCTGGCCTCCTCATTGCACGTCCTCTGCGCAGCTTCAGCCCGGCCCCGTTCCCAGCATGGGGGGCACAGCCGCTCGCGGGGGCCGGGATCGCTCCGTGTCTCCCAGCTGGCTTCCAGCACCCCCGAGGGTCTTGCCGATGCATCCCACTGCGTACGGCACCTCATGCCCTGCAGGGCTCTCTGCCGGGAGGTGCCACCCCTGCGGAAAGGCGGCCGACCCCGGCCGCTCCAGCGTGGCCATTCCTTCACCTCCAACCGGGACCGATCCCTACTAATTCAAGGATGCACCAGCTCAGTCATCGCTGCCATTCGGCACGGCTCGGGAGCGGGGGGATCGATGGGCAAACGCTGCTCCTCCATCAGGAAGAGACCCTGGAGGTGCCCGCGCTCGGCGTAACAACAGAATCCCAGAATGGCAAGGGTTGGAAGGGACCTCGGGACATCACCCAGTCCGACCCCCCTGCTCAAGCAGGTTCTCCTAGAGCATGTTACAGCCAGCTGGCAAGCATGGCTCCTGTGGGAAAAGAAAGAAATCCCATGCAAAATCCTAAGGGATCCCCTCCAGGGGGTCCCCTCTGCCGCAGGCGGTGGCTTTGTGGGAGCTGGCTGCAGAATCGCACCCCGCAACGTCGCACCCTGCCCAAAACCTCGCTGCCCCACGGCACGGCTGCCCCCGAACCGCATTTATGCCGCTCCCGGTCGTGCAAAGGTGGCTTTAAAATCCTGCAGGGGTGCAAGGTTTCCCAGGGAGTCAGCCAGGGCTGCTTTGAAGTCGTGTGCCGCTAATATTCAGGCAGTAAAGCTATAGGCTGCAATTAAATCGGCCGTTCGTTTCGCAGGCTTTCCCCAGCGCCTTTGGCCCGTCCCTGCCCGGCTGTGACCACCCTCATGCTCTCACCCGGTGAGAATCCATCCTTGGGAACGCCTCGAGGGCTTGGGATAAGGTAAAACACAGCTGGACCTTATCCCGCTCCCCGGACTGGAGAGCAAACAGCCTAGTGCTGCAGGAAAACCGGTGGGAACCATTAGCTGGGGGGAAAAAAAAAAAATCGTTCCAAGAGAGTAAGCCTAGCTTTAACATCAAAAAACAGAGGGGAGCAGCCTCTGCTGCAAACCGTGTCCAGCCAGGAGCTGCCCCAACCCCACCAGCTTCGGGTGCCGGTGGTCCCTCGCCGCGGCTGCCGCATCAAGAGCAAGGGTTGTCCCAAAACGTGGGGTCTCAGCTCCTAATAACTCGCCCCCGCCGCTCCAGCCTGCTGCAAGCACGGGGAATTGGGATGCTGCGGGTCCCTCGCGCTGCCAGAGCCATCACCTCGCCGAGATGCCACCCACGTACCCCATCACTCGGGCCTGATTTCTCTGGCTTGATGCCCTTTGCATCCCCGGGGAATGAGATGTGGCGGCTGGGGGCATCGTGCAGGGTGGGGAAAGGGGCAGCACAGCAACATGGGGGCTCCTAAACTGCATTTCGGTAGCCCACGTCTCCCTGGGGAAAATGGGGAAGCGAAGGGCTGCATGGAAAATCCACCCTCCGGTCCCATCGGTCGGTCCCACAGCCAGGAAAACTCTTCCTAGAGGCCTGTGGTGTTTTTTCTGCTTATTTTGGTGTTTTTTACATTTTTTTTAATTTTTTTTTTTTTTTTTTTTAAATATCAAGGCTCATCTGGGGGGGTACAAACACCCTGCAGGTCTGTAAGGGGTGGGCTTTGAATTTGCCCCAAAAGGCAAAGTGCCACGGGTGGGCACTGACACCTCCGTGGACCCAGGGGCACAGAGGAGAGCAGCGACCCCAGCCTGGCTCGGGGGGTTCATAAATTGTGGAATGCTTTGGGTGGGAAGGGCCCTTTAGAGGTTTGTTGTCTTTAAATGCCCCCAAGGAAGAGAGGGGGAAAAAAAAAAAAACACAAAACCAAAAAGAGGGGAAAAAAATTCCAAGCAGCAAACAAAATAAATCTTCCTCTCCGAGCCAAAACAGAGAGAAAATAGCCAGGACCCTTGGCCGGGAAGCTGTTTATTATAGTCATGGGATTCGCTGCCAATTTCGGCAGTTGGACAGTTTTCCTTTTTCAGCCCATAAATAGCCACCCCTTTGCTGGGCGGCCCCCCCAGGGGTAGGCTGCTTTCCTCGGCTTGGCGGCTGCTCCCGAAAACAACCCTGATCCGGCAAACGCCCTGACCCGCCTGGAAACCCCCCCCCTCCCCGGCCGGCGAGAGGGTTTGCTTTGGCAAAAGGATGGGGCAGGAATCACCTGCAAAGCCGAAATCTGGCGCGGGAGCGAAGCCCCAGCCCTGCCCGGGCGGCCGCGGGCTGCTGCGGGATGCTCTGCCGGGTGCAGCTGCCCTTGTTTTCTTTGTCTGGAAGGGATTAAAAAATAAAAAACAAAAAAAAAAAGAAAAGAAATAAAGCTCAGGAGAGCCCAAGTGACAGGCACACACCTGCCTGCGGCGTAACCCCGCGCCCCGCAGCTGCCCCCCCTTCCCCCCCCCCCCATCTCAAGCCGGTTCCCCGGGAAAGGGGCAGCTGGTGTCCCCATGGGAATGGGGGCCGCTGGCCCCAGGGATGGGTGGTGATCGCTGGCCCCCAGGGATTGCCCTGCTCCCTTTCACATCCTTCTCCTCTTCCCGGGAAAAGGCAAGACAAAGCAGTTCTGGGAAAGGCAGGCTCCCCCACCCCCCCAGCCAGCACGCGGCCTTTTGTCTTTCAATTAAAAACAACCAAAAAAAAAAAAAAAAAAAAAAAAACATCGGAGAGGAACCCGCCCGCCGCGGCCGCGCGGCTCCTTCACGCAGGCGGCTCCGTGGGCTTTGCTCAAGCGGAAAGGAATCCACGGGCCGTGGAATCGAATCCATGTGGGATGCGAGAAAATGCTCCCGGGGGGCCACGCACCCCCCCAAAAGCCCTCGGTGGGGAACAAACCTCCTTGGCACAGCCTGGCTCAGAGAGCATCTCTCCACCGGTGGTTTCACAGCCAGGTTTCATCTCCTCGCCTCCCTCCGTGCCTGCCGTTCCTCCATCCTGACCCCCAGCGAGGGGGAACCAGCCCCTTGCAGCCCCCAGGGAGCCTTTGGGTGCCCCAAACCCTCCCAGCCCAGGAGCAGATGCTCACGGCAGCGTTTTACCTTCTGCATGGCACCAACGTCATCGTTACCTTCTGCAGGTGACAACGGTGGCTAGCACGAAGCCCTGGGCCACCGGGCTGATGGCAGTGAAGAGCAGCGTGCCGAAAAG
This sequence comes from Butorides virescens, assembly GCA_017310255.1. Lineage (NCBI taxonomy): Eukaryota > Metazoa > Chordata > Aves > Pelecaniformes > Ardeidae > Butorides > Butorides virescens. Next base: position 3,846 of record JADKXX010009491.1, on the reverse strand, counting down.
GGTCAAGGGCAGCTCAATGCCACAGAAAAGCACCTGGGTGAGGGACACCTGGGTGTCTGGGAGCACCAAGACGTGGTGGAGCACCACCACCCAACACCATCAACGGGCTCACGCCTTGCCCCGAAGCTGCTGAGCCTCCTCACAGGAGGGGACCCGGCCTCGCCGGCGATGCCCAAAGCCCCCGGGGGATGCTCCGTCCCCTCTCCTCCCCCCAGAAACCCGTGGGGAGATCGCGTGGCCGTTACACAGCATCTGAAAGTCCGTGCTCCAGAAGGGCCTTCTCCTCCACCACATCACCCGTATCTCTGCATACCTGGAGCAGAGCCGGGGCTCGCTCCCACGGCGTCGCAGCCCCTGCAAGGCAAGGTCACAGCAGGCTTTCAGACGAGAACCCGGTTCCCCGCTTTGCGGAGGAAAAATTAAATTTTCATTCAAATTTTCACTTTGGCAGCAGAGATATCGGCTCAATTTCCACCTGCTGCTTTGAAGCCTTTGCTTTGCATGGGAGAAGCGCACAACTGAGAGTTTTCAATTATAAAGCACATACATATAAATGCAGGAACAGTCAGGCATATGGATTTTAAGCTGAAAAAAAATTAAAAGAAAAAAAACCAAACCCAAATGAGGAGCACTCAGAAGCACACGCTGTCCCCGGGGGGACCGGCTGCTGCTTGGCTGGGTGGAGCGGGGCCAGCCACGTCCCCGCCGGACCATGAGGACCGTGCACGTGCTTGGTCCAACTTCAATGCCAACAGCTTGTGGTGTGGAGCTTGGCCCTTCCCTTCCCCAAAATCAGCCCTGTAGGTCTGGCTGGGGCAGTCCCAAGGCTCAGCTCAAGGCCAGGCTTTATGCTGGAACGTGGGGTGGGTTTGGACCCTTCCCTTGAAGGATGCCCAGGGAGGATGCATGGAGCAGGGCTGTGGTCCCCAGGCTATTGCTGGACCCTCTTCCAGAGGGATAAAAGAGGATTTATCCTCCTTGAAGGCCTGGGGATTCCCACTCTGGGGCTGCAATTAGACTGGAATCTGCTCCAAGTTTCATCAGCAGCCTTGGAAAGGCGGGTGGGGGAAGAGGGGAGCTCACACTGCTGGGCTGCAACGCCCCGGGGGGGATGCTTGCTCGCTCAGGAACCCCAAGAGCAGCTCATCCCCACGCCATTTAGGAGCAATTTCAACCTAGATCTATCAGGGATGGCTCTTTGAGATTTAACCGGGTTGCTGGGTTGGAACCTCAAGGAGCAGAGGTCCATGAACGGCTGAATCCCGTCCCCCACCAACCCCTTGGAGATGCCAACAAAACCCACCACCTGTGGGAAGAGCAGCGTCAGCTCCCAAAACCACCCCAGGGGGCATGAAAACACAGCCTGACCTTCCTCCCTCTGGCATCTCACCGCTCAGCATCCTCGCCAAGCCCGCCCTCCCCACCACAGTGGGTTTATTCCCAGTTTCTCCCATCCTACCCGTTGTGCATCCCCAACCCCCTGGGCCAGGGCTCACCTGCACCAAATTTCCATCCAGCTTTCATGCCAGAGCCCAGCGCCGCATGGCGAGCACAGCGTGGGAGCATGACCCTCTGGAGGAGGCAATTGCAAGTGCAAAGAAAAAAAACCTTCCAGCTGGCCACATTTATTGAAGAGCTGCCACAGCCGCAGCGCCCCGTCGCCTCCAGGAGCCGTCTCCGGTGAGGCCGGATTTGGCCCCGCTGGCTGGCGCTCAGGATGATTCTCCCGGCGCTGCCAGAGGAAGGGCTCCCAAGGGGAAAACGTCACGCTGGGTTCAATTTGCTCCATCCTTGAGCACCACGCCGGCCGTCGGCAGAGCACGAAGCTGCAGTTAATCCATCGGGCTCAGGATGAAGCACCGAACTGGCGCTGATTTCCCAGAACTACCCCGGGGGCCGAGACTCGTCTCCGAGCAGTAATTAGCTCCGGCAGCCGTGATGTGACCTTGAGCAGAGGGTGCAATCCTGTCCTCCATGGGGAAACAGCTCCTGTGCCTAGTGGGTGTCTATAGGAGCGTGGCATTAGCGTGCTGGGGGGGGGTGTCTCCCAACGCACCCAAAAGCCAACAGGATCACCCACCTACATCATTCGGGCTTCTCCCAGTCCATTGGGAAAGTCGGAGGCTGCCAACTGGGAGATCGTGGCATGCAGAAGGTCCTGAGCTCACTGAAATCAAAGCAGGCAGGGGGTCTGCCCATCGCGGCAGGGGGAGGGCAGCACCGCCGCGGTACCCAGCTGGAGCAGACACCGACATGCTCCGTGGTGGGGGCAGATCTGGGTTCGCCCTCTGCCTTTCCCCATCTCCTCCCACTCCTGGGAAAAAGCCGGGGAGATGGGGGAACTGGGGGCTTGGAACCAGCTCGCCCCAGGGCTGCAGCACAAAGAGCTTGGGCCCCTCTCCAGCTGCTCCAGAGGTGCAAAACTGCATCCTCCACCGGCTCCCATGGGACCCGACCCTTCCAGATGCTCGGCCCCAGCCGTGCCTGCAACGAGGCACCCCGGGATGGAGCCAGGGCTGCCTTAGCAGAGCCCACATCCCTCCCCAAAGGGGATGCCACCCCCTCGTTAGGGATGGACCTCCCCGCACCTCATCACAGACCAGGACACGGCACATCCCCCCCTTCCCTTGCGAAACAACCCCAAATATCCCCCCCCACCCCAGCCACCAGACCAGGGGAGCCCTTGAAGGGATGGAGACAGAGTTTGCAGCCGGGAGCTGCACGGAGCCTGCTGAAACACACCCTGCTCCCAGAACCTTGAAATCAGTGCGCCAGTAAACCCCAGTTTGAGTGGGACCACCATGAAGATGACGTTTGCCAGAGCCCCCGCAAGGCAAGCCAAGAACTGGAGCAGGATCTGCGAAAGGGGAGAGGGGAATCACTGCTGGGAGAGGAGCAGAGGTGCCTCTGGGGACACCTTAGGGACACCTCGCCGGGGGACACGACGCTAACGACCCACAGAGCCCAGCATCTTCCAACAGCCCCAGGCAAGGCGTGGGTCCTGCCCTCCAAACTGGACTCGTTTGGAAAGGGGGAACCACTGTACCCCCCTCCCAAAGCCAGGCTCCTCAGCAGGGGGGGGGTCAACCCCCCCGCTGCTCAAGGGACCTTTGCAAGCGCAGGCGCCCCCCCCTCCTCCAGGCTCCCATATTGCACCTTAGGGGCGACCATCAGCATCTCTGGAAGCCATCCCGCACCCGATGCTCACCCCCTCCCTGGCCTTTCCCCAGCCCTTCCCGGTGGGGGGGGCCTACCGGCGGGTCCCCCCCCCGCCACGGCCAGCTGCACGGCACACCGAGGGGCCGCCGCCGGCCCGGCAGCAGCTGCCTTGGCCCGGGTTCAAGCACAGCCCTGGTTGGAGAGAGCAGCTTGTTATTTCGGTCCTGTGCCGGGGTTATTTTTAGAAAGCGCTGAACACCCCTTCTCCGAAATCACTCCTTGAGGTATGACCTTGCGCTGCCGCAGCCGTTGGGCTCCCGGTCCCACCACCCCTCTCCTTGGGGACCGGAGCAGAGCATCACCCACCCATCTCCCCCTGGGGTCCCCTGCAAAGCCCCGGTGACAGCAGCTTCATTGCAGCGCGGCGGCAAGGAGGGAAAAGGGGGGGGGGGGGGGGGGAGGGGAAAGGGGGGGGGGGGGGGGATGAATTCTGAACCACATCTCAAGCCCTGACGCCATCCAGGTTCGCTCCCGGTTTCAATTATCACCTGCTGGAGCAGCAGCTGCCGAGCGCTGGGGAACTCAAAGGCAAGTCAACAAGGTCTTGTTGGTTCAGCTGCTCGGGGGCACAGAGCTCCATGTGCCTTCCCCCCCCCCCCCCCCCCCCCCCCCCCCCCCCCCCCCCCC
>JADKXX010009489.1:0-21355 GCA_017310255.1 Butorides virescens | reverse complement strand
GCACGAATGTGCACGTTAGTCCCCTCCGGCAGCCCCTTGCACCCCCAAAACCCTTCTCCAGTAATTCTGCCCAGGTTTGGGAATGGCCAAGGGAAAGCCGGAGCTGGATTCATTCCTCCCCATGACAGCCAGCACGGAGCAGAGTCCCAGCTCCGCACTGGCAGGAGCCAGAGCTCCCAAAATCCACGCAGCAAGGGAAGCCCAGCTTAGGGAAAAGCATCAGTTTGATGCTAGGAAGTAACACCAGAAATGAAGAGCTACATGGAAAAAACCCCATTTATGCGATTTATCTTACGGGATCCAGCTGACAGCACGGGATAAAATGGACTAATGGTCCTTTGAAATGTGGATTTATGTTTCAGGGCAATGTTTTTGGGGTGAGACCAAGCGCTGGACTCTTGGTTGAATGGGGCTGAGGTTTTCTGACCCCATGGGCAGAGCCGGCCGGGTCCCATCAGAGCAGGGATGCGCCCTGCGGAGGGGAGCAGCGATGTCCCCATGTCCTCAGCCTCTCTGTAAAAAAACATGCCAAAGTCCACGGGAGGAAAACCAGATAACGCTGCATACCGGGCAGCTGCCATCACTCGAGCAGAATAGGAGATGTTTTCCAGACAGGGCTATTTCAGGTTTGGTGCATGATGAGCTGGAGCCAAGGGGCTGGGGGAAGGAGAGGGCAGCGAGGTGCAGCCCGGGGAAGGAGGGCGATTAATTTAATCCCACGGCTGCTGCGGGAAGCCAGGAGGCTGCTTTGCTACCTCCTCCCAAGCCACTTCCACACCACGTTCCTCCTCCTCCTCCTCCTCTCCAAGCAAGCCCACCCGAGGCCATGGCTTTTTTCCAGCTGATCTAGGCTAATGATACGGGGCAAACTGTGTTTTCTCTCTACCCAGAGGTTCAAAACCACCTGGGCAGCACAGGGAAGGTTTCCCAAGGGAAGGATTTCCCTCCGGCTCCCAAGGAGCCTTATACTGAGGATGGCAGCAGCACTTTGCCAGCCCCATCTCTGCTCCCAGCGAGCCCTGGCACTGCCCATGTCCCCGGCTGATGGTGACACCCCTGAATACACAACACACCACGACCTGTTGCCAGCCTGACCCAGAGCCTCCCGTCGGCTGCTGCATCCCATCGCCATCCCCAGCAGCCGGCTCCTGCACTGCCAGGACAAACCCAGGCGCTGCGAGCACCCGGTGCCTCTCTACGGAGGGAGCTGGGCAAAAGTGGAGGCAGAGATGTCTGCTTCCCCCGGCAGTGGCTTCCCTCGGTGGCTGGATGTGGCCCCCGCAGCTGGATGCGGTCCCTGCCATCACCTCCCGCATCCCTGGTCCAGCTCCAGCCTCCCTTGGGCTTCGCCCAGCGGGGAAAAGCAGCAGGAAACTCGCAGCCTTGGATCCCTCCGGATTTACCACCACCCAGGGCAGCCTCGGAAAGACATCGGGCAGCTCTGCACCCGCTGCCATCGTGCCGTGAAACCCCCAAGCCCGCAGGCAGCGTTTCACGGGGGGGCTGGAGACAGCGATCCAGCTCCCGTAAACACACCGGGGCTGCAGCAGTTGCTCTCTTTTTGCTTTTCTCTTGGTTTTTGCTTGGGTTCGTTTGTTTTTTTTTTTTAACTGACAAAATACACTTTTGGGACTGTCTACTCTGAAAATAGACGCGGGAGGGTCTGGCGAGGGAGGGGGATGGCTGTTTGCCTTCTATTTCTACAGGCTGCCCTGGTGCAGCTCTAAAGTTTGGCGGACGATCATGCAGGTTTTATTGCAGCTTGTCTGTGTGGTTTTCGTTTGGTTTGTTTGTTGTTTTTTTTTAAGTAGCCCAGCTTCAGTTTCAGGTAGCCCCGGAGGTGGGTTCCTCTCCCCTCCCCACCCTCTCCGGCCACCGTCTCCCTGCCGCCGTGCTAGCCAGGCGGCTACTCGGTGGCCATCTGCTCGATGTGGTCGCTGAGCAGCTTGTATTGCTCTGCAGAGGAGAGAGAAAAGGGTTTTGGGGAGGGTGCCGAAGCATCCTGGCCAGGCAGGCAGGGCTCCATCCCTCCAGGATCCCACGAAGCGGGTGCGCATCCCCCGGGCTCGCCCCTACCTTCATCCAAATTGCCGATGGTCGCCTGCTTCTTCAGAAAGTCACTGCAGAGCTTCTTGTTCAGGCCGAACGCCAGCATGTTGTGAATGAAGGTGCTGAGGAAGGACAGAGATGCTCTTGGTGAGGGAAGGGGTCAGGCTGCCCTTTCTCCCCCCCCCCGCCTTCCTCTTCCTCTCCGCAGCCTCTTGTACCAGGCGCTGGGACGATGCTCGGCTGGGGGAGAGCCTGGATTTGCAACGTAAAGGGCAGGAGTCCCCGGGAAAAGCACCAAGCATCCTCCGCACCGTCAGGGATGTCCCCAGTGGGGGAACATCTGCAAGGTGGCCCACCCACGGCTGGCGAGGACGCCCCGCTCACCCCAGCTGCCCGAAGGTGATGTTCTCGTTGAAGCGCAGGCTGTCGTCCCGCTCCTCCTGCGTCATGTGGCACCACTTCTCCCTGCAAGGCACAAGCCCGTCTGGCACCACCGCCGTCACCCCGGGGGACCCCCTGCCTGCACCCCCCCGCTCCCCGGGGGTCACCCTGCCTGAGGACAGGAGGGCACCGAGAGCCCCTCGGCTGCCGGCGCGCCCACGGTGCTGGGCGACCTCGCACACCAGCATCCATCTGCAGACGGGGCAAAGCAAGGGACATCCAGGGATAAAAGTCTTCTTCAACCTTGGCTTTCTCCTGAAGGCCCTGATTAAGAGCTAGGAAAGAGCTAGAAAATACTGAGTCCAGCTCTGGAGCCCTCAGCACAAGGAGGACATGGACCTGTTGGAGCGGGGCCAGGGGAGGGCTACTAAAATGATCCAAGGGGCTACTAAAATGATCCGAGGGCTGGAGCCCCTCTGCTATGAGGCCAGGCTGGGAGAGTTGGGGGTGTTCAGCCTGGAGAAGAGGAGGCTGCGGGCAGAGCTGAGTGCGGCCGGTCAGGGCTTCAAGGGGGCCCATAGGAAAGGGGGGGACAAGCTTTTTAGTAGGGCCAGCTGGGACAGGACAAGGGGGGATGGCTTTGAACTAAACCAGGGTAGGTTTAGACTGGATCTAAGGAAGAAATTCTTTCCAATGAGGGTGGTAAAACACTGGAACAGGTTGCCCAGAGAGGTGGGCATCATCCCTGGGAACATTCCAGGCCAGGTTGGACGGGGCTGTGAGCAACCTGATGTGGTTCAAGGTGTCCCTGCTCCTGCAGGGGGGTTGGGCTGGGTGACCTCTGGGGGTCCCTTCCCACCCAAACCATTCCATGATTCTATGATTCTATGAAAGAGCGTCGGCCCCTCCGGCACAGAGCTGGCGTCTCTCCCTTGCGGTGCCCTCGCTCCAGCAAGGGGGATGAGGGAGGAAGCGAGGGGGTTTGCAGCTTTTGGGGACGGCCGTCGCAGCGGGGCTCTGCTGAAGCCCCCCCACCTACCAGGCTCCTCTCCCCCACCTGCAGAGGGGCTACAAATCCCCGAGGCCCGAGCAAGCTGCTCCCCAAACATAGCTCCCCCCCTCCGACAGCACGGGGGGGTCCCGCACCCCTCCCCACGGCCTCACTTGGGGGCTGACGTCCGGAATCGCAGCACTGCCCTGAGGATGCTCCGGCTCCGCTCCGGCTCCCTTGGCAAATGCAACGGCAGCATTGCCTTAAAGGAAGGGGGTTTTTAAGCTCGAGATGTTTGCGCCCAGCTCTAGGGGTGGTGGCAGGAGCCACCCCACCCGGGTGTCCCACTCGGAGATCTTTGGGAGTAAAGCCTGCGTCACGCAAATGTCACGATGGTGGTGGCGGGGGGGGGGGGGGGGCGCTCAATGCATGCACGCCAGGGAAACTACAGCCCCAGGGTGAAGGCAGCCCCCTTCCAAAGTCAGGTGAGGTTACAGCCAAGGGTAAGAGGAGGAAAAGCAAGGAAAACCAGGGAGAGGTAGAAGAAAAATAGCTCTATGGAGGAGAAGGAAGAGGAGCGGACCGCACGCCGGCACGCCAAGCGGGATGGAGGAGCTGCGTCGGGTGAAGACGGAGGCTGGGAGGAAGGGTGTACGCGGTAAATTCTGGGAGGTTTGCCCAGCCCCAGCGCCTGTCTGTGTTGCTGGGACTGGAAAAGGGCGAGTGCGCAGCCAGGCTGACCCCACCACGGCGAGCCGGTCCTCGCTCGAGCCAGCCCGGGCGTGCGAAAGCCGCTGAGCTGAGCCTTCGGTCTCCAGGGGGGAGCCACTTATATTTATAGGGCTCTGGAAAACTTATATATGATATGTTTAAAGGGAATAAAAAAAAAAAAACCAACAAAACAACCCAACAAAGGTGTAATTTCTCCCAGATAAAGCTTACGCTAGCAAATAAAAACCACATCCAAATCTGGAGGCTGAGAAGGAAGGAGAAGACTCAAATGAAGGGGCTTTGAAATCTGGAAGCAAAACCTCACAGATCTCACTGGCCCGCTTTCAGAAGCAGCGTGTTTGTAACTATTTTTTTTTTCCTGCCTTTTTATGTTTTTGAGGGAGGAAAAAAAAAAATTATCAAAGTGCCCAAGAAAAATTCGCTGTGCTTCTGGCTCGTTACCGGGGAATAACGTGCCTGGGAAGGGGGAAAGCCCACATGTGGCTCTACTCAAAGGCTTTCATCTTTATACCGGCCCGGCGGGGCAGGAGCAGGGGTGCGTAACCCCACGGGCTGTGCTAACACCCCGCCTGCATTTCAGGGGACCCGGGAAAACCTCGCCACGGCCGGGCACCGGCGAGAACCGCGCCGGCACGACGTGGTTTCGGCCGCTCGGCATCGCTCGTCTTTCAGCAGCCGCGTTTCCCCCCCGCAGAGCCAACCTGAGCCATTCCCTAAATTCCCCAGTTGCCGGCGCATGCCTTAGCCACGCGGAAGATTTACGGCCAAGCTTCAAAGAGCCCTCATCCTCTTGCTAACGCCATGGTTTCGAGCGCTTTGCTCCAAGATGGAATATCCCACGCCCCAGCAAGAGAGCAATGCCGCTCCCCGCGCCCCGATCCCAGCTCGGAGCGCGGGTGGATGCGGCTGCTTTTGAGCTTCGCGACCCGGAGGACACGCTCGCGATCGCGACATGCAGCCCCATTGGCATTTTTCTTTTTATCTAGGGGTGGCAGCACAAGAGTGCATTAAAAATCCATAGAAGGACCAGCTTTTCCAGCCGGCAAAGGATCCTCGGCACAACTACGCGGCAGCAGAAGCCGGGAGCAAGCGGGAAGGACAGGAAAGGGGGATGCTTTCTCCATGAAGAGGCTCAGTTCGTGTCCAAAACCTGCCCCAGGAACCATTCCCGGCACAAGCCCTTGGCTTCCCCAGCAGCTGGGCACCCAATTCCCCCAGTAAAATATCACAGCTTGAAACTGGTCGCTTTCTTTTTAAAAAGCCGCGTTAAAGAGGAACCAATCTCAACCTTTTTGGCCCTTTGGAGAGGGTGATGCTCGTGAAGTCAAACCTCCATCAGCCGTTCCTCCCCGGTGGAGAAGGGCCTTTTGGAGCCCCCCCTAAATGTGTTACCCCCCCTCCCCAGGGCAGGATTTGGACTTGAAGTGAGCGTCGGCCTCTGGACACTAATGCACCGAAGTACGGGGACAGACACACCTCTTCTCCTCTTCCTCCCCAGCGTTCCCTCTGGAGCGGCAGCAGAAACGGGGCCGACAAAAGTGGTGCGTGAAAGATCATGCAAGATAGAGGGATGGAGGGGAAAGGAGAGAAGAAGAGACGGAAGAAGGTTGTTAGAGGCAGAGAGAGGGAAGAGAGAGAAAAAGAGGAGTTTAGTTCTGGTTCCTTCCTCCCACCCCCTGCCCTCCCCACCGAGAGGAGACAAAACCTCCCCAGCTCTCACTGCAGCCCCAGGAGGACGCAGCCTGGCCGCCCCAGCGATGCCCTGGCCACCCCGCAGAGATGGCCACCGTCACAAACCAGTCGCCACGGACCCCGCAGACCCCTGCCGCAGTCAAGCACCATCCCCGGCGCTTCCAACCCGGCCCGTTGGGATGCCAGCCCTCGCCAACCAACCCCTCCGGCCAAGGATTTTAATCCTCAGTCCAGCAAGGAGCGTCCCAGTTCACCCAGTGGCTTCCGTTGTCCTCTCCGGAGGACTGAGGCGGGGGTCGTTGCCACCTTCCAACCCCCCCTGGAGATACTCGGGGTACTCCGAGCTGCAGCTCCCAAACCTCGTTAGGCGGGCTTGTTTCTGCGGCGGAGGCAGACTTGGCCACCAGATTAATTGAGAAAGGCGCTCGGAGCAGGGAGCAGCTGCCGGTGGCGTACGACCTCGTGAGACATTTGCTGCTGCTAATTTAGGGCTTAATCAAAGCAAATGCAGTTATGGTTTCATTACTGTGCAATAGGTTCTTTCGGTGGCTTGCTCGGAAAAAAAGAAAAGCAATAAAGGAGAACGCAGAGATTGATCGGTGCGCTGAGCCTGGCAGAGCATCCTGTGGCATGAGCCAGGGTGGCCTTGGCTCAGCTCAGGTTTTGGGGAGGATGCAGGAGGGCTGGCTGCTTCGAGAAGTGCCGCCAGTGCTCAGAAACGGGGCTGCCCAAATGCTGCGAGCCCAGCGACTCTCACCCCCGGAGCTCGGAGCCTCAAAGCGCTGCACAGACACGCAGCGGGACGGTCCGGCTTCGGAGGGGGGGGGCTGCGGTCGAGAGAGGAGCTCAAGCCCTCGCAGCAGGTCCGTGATGGAGCAAGAGATGGGCACGAGCCCGGCAAGCATCTCCCCCACCCTTGCACCCCATGGGCTCCCCATGCCTGGGCACCCAGAAGCTCCCAGCACACCGCCACCCTCCAAAAGGAGCAGCCCCTTCCCTTTGCAGGGTTCATCCCGATCCTCCCAGCCCTCGGGGCTGACCACGCTGCCATCTCCAGCTCTCATCCTTGCTGGATGTCCGGGGTCGGTCTCTACGCTGCGCTGGCATCACTTCCATGGCTCTCCCAGGGACAGTCGGGACCCAGGGCATCCCCTCCCCACCCCAAAAGGGCTGCACCAAGCACCGTTTCCCAGATCTGCTTGCCAACTGAGCACCAACAGCCTAAACCCCGGCTGGGTTTTCTGGATGCATCTCAAGGGCTTGCAGAAACCATGCAAAAGGAGCAAGAAAACCTTCATGCCCCCAAATCCCTAAGAGGATGCGCATCGCCTTCCTGCTCCCAAATCCATGGCCCAGCTTTGCGCTCCGGGGTGGGAAGCAGAGCGTTTCCCCGGGGTGGGTCATGCTTAGGGCCATTAGGAGCAGAGGGGAACGCCGGGGGGATGGGGAGGGGGGGGGGACACGGGGTCTCCTTTTCCCACGGGGACATGTCCTACCTGGTGGTGGGGGACCGCTTCCTGCGCTCGCAGTGCACGGCGTCGAAGAAGGCGGCATTCCAAAACCGCAGGTTGTGCCTGCAAGGGAGGGAGGGAGCTGCTGGGGACGGCCACCCCCTACCCCCCTCAGCATCCCAGGGCCAAGCTCACCCACCAAGCTCACCCACCTCCCAGGGGCCAGGAGATGATTCCTGGGGGTCTGCAGGGGTGCTAAGCAAATCTGGCAGCTTTGGTCCATTCTTGGACCAGCTCCTTGTGTGTCTGCAGACACACTCTCACGAGCACACGGGATGTGCAAAAGCCACGGCCACCTCTTTTAGGGGCAGCAGCGGCTCAAAAGCACTCATGAAAATTTGGGGAATGTGTGGGCAAGGAGGACAAATCCCCTGCCCCGGGAGACCAGTGCCGGGCAGGAGCCAGCTCGCCCCAGGCAGGCTTTACCAGATGGGCTGCTGCTTGAGGTGCATGTACAGGTAGATCCTCTCTCCTTTCTTCTCCTCCTCTGGGCTCTGCACGGAAACTGTGGGGACAGACAGGTAGATGCTGAGGTCTGGATGACTCCCACCTCCCCACCCATGCCCCCCCGATCCCCCAAGCTCGGCATCCCAGCAGCCGTGTGATGGCAAGGTCCTCAAACCAAATACTCATCCCCAACACATCCCCAGCAATGTGGAGAGGAGCTTTGGCTGCCCTTTGTGGGCAGGTATGAGCTCCCATCAAGGCATGGATGTCCCAGGAGGATGCTCGAGGGACTGGACCTCTGGTTTGATAGCTAGCAGGGTGGCAACTGGAGTGGCACGAAAGCTCAGAGGTGGTGGATGCTCAAACCTCTGCAGCCTGGTGCCACCGAGGACAAGATGCCACAAGATGTCCTTGCGGGACAAGAGCTGTGATTGCTCCAAAGCAAGGAGCTGTGAAGGCTCCTCTGGATTCCTTCTCTAGGAGCTCAGAGGAGGCAGCAATTGTCCCTCTTGCGCTTCTCCCCACCCCACACCTCCCGCAATCCTGGGCATCTCGTACCACATCCAACCCTCGCTCCTTCCCCAGAGATGCCTTGACCATGCCTAATTCAGCAATGCTGGCTCCACTTACCCGTCTTCTTCAGCTTCTCCTTTGGTTTGTCCTCACCTTCGCTGTGGCACAGAAATCAGAGTCAGCTCCTGAAAAGCCTTCCTCCCTGACAGCCCACATGGCAACCCTCTGGCCGAGGGGACCACCTTCATTTGAAAGACCCCCTGCTCCTGTGCCACTGTCCCCAGGGCCAGAAGGGTGGCTAAGAGACTGTGATGTCCATCCCAGGAGGACCTAGTACAGAGACGATGCAGAAGACCACAAAGCAACAGCACTGTCTCCTGGAACCACGTATCTCCATGCCCAAGGGACACAGGACTCCCAGGCCATGAGATGCCCAATGACCAAAGTATGGAGCACGGAACCAAGCTAGAGACCATCTTCCCACGGCCATGGTAGCCCCTGGCTCATAGTGGTCCTACACCCAGCAGGTTTGTGGCTCGGTCATGTTGCAAGTGCCTGCCTCAGCCCACCCTGCCCACCCAACGGAGCGGTACCCACTCGCTCTTTTTGGTGGTAGGACCCTTCAGCTTGGTCTCTAGGCCCCCGAAGAAGCCCTTAACGTTCTCCGTCTTGGCCGATGTGTTTTTCAGCAGCCGCTCCGCGATGTCCTTCTTCTCCGCCAGCCAGCTGTTTGCCGACTTCAGGTACGAGTCGATGCTGCCCGTGGGCTTCTCCTTGGCCTCCAAGGGCAGCACGTGGGTCTTGCCTGCGGGCAACATGGCAGGAACTCAGCTGGCCCCATGGTCCTGGGTGCTGCCAGCTCCTGGGAGACTTGCTCCCAACTACAAGGTGCACTGTGGAGACCAGGAGCCAAACAGAAATGGCCCAGACCCCATCCCACCCTAATTCCTGTAATTCTTTATTCTCCCCCCATTTTGGATGGAAAATCCAGCCCCCTGTGGAGGAGTGACCACCGCGCACCAAGCAAGGAGCCAAGGTGCTTCTGGGCTGGGGGTTTCACATCACATCCCCAGGGCTGGGGAGCATCTGGAGATCCTCACATAAAAATATCCCTGGCTAGAAGCAATGACAAACCAGCATCAGCATGAGGTACCACCCCAGTGAGTGTCTCCAGCAGGTTTGCATGGCTTCTGGGCCATGGAAGCTCTTTTCTGCTCAGTGTGGGAGTCAGCCAGCGTAAGCTTGGGTTGTCCATCACCCTTCCCATGCACAGGGCACACCTCACCACGGGTCTCCAGCGCAAGCAAAGCCCGAGGGTGCAGGTGCCTCTTACCCACGTAGTAGTAGGTGAAACACATGGTCATGAGGTTCTTGGCAGGGCTGAAGTCATCCATCTGGTGGCACCTGACACGGAGGGAGGATTCGCTGAAGACCCCCAGTGACGGCAACCCAAGCAGCCTCATGCTGGCTGCCGTGGCTCTGACCTCAGGGGCGTTCGGTGGTTGCAACCAAGCCCCAACCACCCCCAACCCAACCCCAACCCCAACTTACTCGAAGAGCACGAGGGCGAACGACTGCATCAGGCGGTAGAAGGTCTGCTCCGAGACGCACTTGGAGTTGCAGCGCTGCAGGCACAGAGCCCCAGGTTGAGCACAGCCTGGTGGGGCACCAGCAAGGGCACCCCCAGCCCCCTCTCCGGGGATCCCCCAACCACAGGGAGGTGGGCAGGGAGACAGCGTTTTGCCCTCTGAGTTCTTTTTCTAGGGAATGGGATGTTTCCGAGTGCTGCTGTGATTTCATTGCAAAAATAAAACAGATGCCTTCGCTCCCGCGTTGCCACAAGCCCGTCATTAACCACCTCGAGGTGCTTTGATCCCCTTCCTTATGGAAATTCCTCCCTTTCCCTGAGTTTCTGCCCTCCAAAAATATTGCGTTGGCCATCGCTAAATTCCCCTGGCCTGAGCCTCCCACCCAGGCTGCTCCAAAGCCCCGGTACCGGGTCGCCGCTCCTTCGCCCATCTCCCCCCTTACCTGGGCGCTCACGTATCTTGCAAACCACTCCCTTCCCTTCCCGTTCTCGCCACTGCAGAGCTCCCCAAACCTGGCTTTCTCTTCTTGGTCCAAATCCTCTCTGAAATGGGGAAAAAGAAAAAAAAAAAAAATTAAAAACCACATTAATGTTGAGGATGCGGCCGGCATCCCCTATCCAGCCTCAGCTCCCCCACGTCGTCCCTCTGGGCGGCAGCATCCCGGTGCTGCGGCGCCGGGAGGAAGGCCGAGGAAGAGGGGAAGGGGAGCATCCATTTTGTCATCCTCCGGCTCTCGCTGCTCTTTATTTCCCTCTGAGCAGGGGGGAAAGCAAAGGCGGAGGGCGAAGGGAAGAGCCAAGGACAGCCCGAGCAGAAGCTGAGCTCCGGAGACAGGCGCTCTGCCTCCGAGCAAAGCCAGCCCCCGTCGCTGCTCATCGCGCTCCGTTTGCTCCATCCTGCTTGACACCCCGCGCCGCAAGCCTTATGGAGACCACAGTGATGGGAGCTGGGGGGCGAGGCAGGGCTGGGGGGGAAGCCGGGGGCTGCCGGGGGGCCCCGGGGCACGCACGAGCTGCCGACTTCCACGAAAGAGCAGCAGAGATGCCCGGTGGCGGAGAGGAGCTGGAGCCCCCCACCACGGCAAGAGCCCGGCGTGGGAAAGGGGAGGAAGAGGAGGGGAGGGAAGTTGGGGGTGAAACGAGCTGGAAGGTGCCCGAGAGAGGGGTGCAAGTCAGAGCCCGCATCCCCCGCTGAGCTCCAACACCGCGTTACGGTGGGGAGCAACAAACTGCGTTAGCCAAGCGTGGGGAAGGGCACAAACCGATGCTCCCGGCGCGGGAAAGCAGCCAGATCCCATCCCGTGGGATGGCCCCTGGCAGCAGGCTGGCCGGCCCCGTTCCCTCACCCCCCGGTGAAGATTTTCTCCACGTAGTGCCGCATGAACTCCCGGCGCTCGGCCGTCGCCTCGTCCCGGGCCGACTCGGTGCTCTGGCTGGAGGAGAAGGACTCGTTGGAGGAGGAGCGGCGGTAGCCACCCCAGTGCCCGGGAGAGTCACCCATGTCGTTCTCGCTGTCCGCCGACTCGGTGGCATCGCTCTCCTCCCCGGCCGCGTCCCCCGCATCCCCCAGGTGCCCATTGCCGCTGGGGACAGCGGGAGGAGAGGGCTCTGAGGGGATGCAGGGGGGTGTTTCGGCATCAAAATCGATGAGGTTCCCCACGGGCACATCCAGGGGGGCCTCCATGGCTTTCCCTGGGGGACGTGGCGGTGCTGGGGGGACTCGGTCCTCGTCCTTTCGCCGCTCACTGGGGCATCGAGGCCATCGTCGGTGGGATGCCTGGGACGAGGGGGTGGCTAAGGCAGGCAGGTCCTTCTGTGGGGCGCCCGGTTACCACAGGACATCTGAAAGACAGGGGGAGGACAAGAGTGAGGAGAGGACCCCAGGGAACCACCACCATGGACCTCGGGTGAGGAGGCCACGGGCCACCACCTAGACATTAGGAAAAACTTGTTCAGGGCTGTCAGGCTCTGGAATGGGCTGCCCGGGGAGGTGGTCGAGTCCCCATCCCTGGAGGGATTTAAAAGAAGGATGGATGAGGTGTTGAGGGACAGGGTTTAGTGGTGGGATGGCAGGGTTAGGTTAAAGGTTGGACTCGATGATCTTAAAGGGCTTTTCCAACCAAAGTGATTCTATGATGTCCCCAGGATGCCCATGGGCAGTGGGGAGGGACCGGGCACAGGCGCAGTGGCCAGACGGGGGTGGCTGCCCTCCCCCAGCCACGTGAAGAAGCAAACCCATGCAGTGCTCACGTGCTTTCTGCACGGTTCAAGCGGGTTTCTCATCCTTTAGGCCAGAAAAGAGACAATCTGAGCCCGAGCTCCATATGCCACGTTTGGGATGTGACATCTCGCAGCCTGACGGGCAAAACTGGGCCAGCGCGAGCCGGCAGCTGGCAAACGCGCTGGTGATTTTCCAAGTCAGCCCCAGAGAAGCGTCCTCCTCTCTCCTCAGGGGTCTGCCCGACCCCGTTTGGAAATGGGACCATCTCCGGGGTGGAGCATCCCGGTATTAAACATGCACCCATTTGGTTAAACTGGGGATGGAAATGGGCTGCTGAATGCAATGGAAACCATAATTGGATGTGGACGCAGGGCTCTGGACTGTGATTAGGTTAATTAGTTTTGGTGTCTGCAAAGGCCACAGGTAGGGCAGCCACCAACAGCTCTGCTCTCTGGAGAACACGGGGAGCACCGGCCAGCGATGGACCGCGATGCTCGGGCACACACGGACAAGGGGCAATGGGCACAAACTGAAGTAGAAGAGGTTTCAGTTGAATATGAGGAAGAACTTGTTGACTTTGAGGGTGACGAGGCTGTAGTGAGGTGGGGGTCGGCCTCTTCTCCCTGGTAATGGGTGATAGGATGAGGGGGAATGGTCTGAAGCTGCGCCAGGGCAGGTTTAGGTTGGACATTAGGAAAAACTTCTTCACCAAAAGGGTTGTCAGGCTCTGGAATGGGCTGCCCAGGGAGGTGGTGGAGTCCTCATCCCTGGAGGTATTTAAAAGAAGGATGGATGAGGTGCTGAGGGACAGGGTTAGTGGTGGGATGGCAGTGCTAGGTTAATGGTTGGACTCGATGATCTTAAAGGGCTTTTCCAACCGAGGTGATTCTATGATTCTATGACAGAGCACTGGCCCAGGCTGCCCAGGGGGGCTGTGGAGTCTCCTTCTCTGGAGATATTCAACCCCCACCTGTCCCAGCTCATGGGAAAATAACCCCCGGGCGGCAGGAGGAGCAGCTCTCCCAGCAGTGCCCTCCTCCTCCCCAGCACCCCTTTGGGTCAGTGGGGTGCTGGGACCCCCAGGGCAGGGAGGGAGGCCCGTTTTTACCAAAAAAAGCCCCCTGAGCTAGATCTGAACGATGCACCGATGCACATACGTGCGCAAGCAGCTTTCATCCATGATTCACCTTTGAATCCAGCATTTCTGGCCCATCACAACCAGGGAATTACCCAGCCTTGCTGCTTCCTCCACTTCCACCAACACCTGCAACATCTCAGCTGCCTAAGAAGGGGGCAAAACCCATGACCCCCCAGCACATGGGCACTGCAAGAACTGTGGGTGGTGTGGGACCCCCCGTGCCCGGGTACCCAGGGGAAACGATGCTGCCAACACCGGGACACCAACAAAACCAAGTTGGTTTGTGAAGCTCCAAGCCCCAAGGGAATTCCCCGAGGAATTAGGCAGGGAGCGATGGGAGATGTTGCATGGCTCTGCCCTGAGACAGGCGTCTGCAAGCCCAGAGGGGCCCCACCGGGTGTTTAAACCCAGTGCTGGGAGAAGGAGGTGGGAATGAGGAGCTGGGATGGAAAGCAAAGGAGCTGGGGATGGGAGGGGATCTTTTTTCTGCCCTATTTCAGAGGAATGTGGCAGCTTTGCCATCCCCTTCCCACCCTGCTCCCAAGCCCATCCTTTCCAGGGGACAGGACCACCCAGTCTAAGTTTGTGGTTGAATTCCTTCTTCTCCTCGCAAAGCCTGGGGAAATGACACACAGGGGCAATAAATAAATAAACCAACCAAATCAAATCACCCTCAAAGCCTCACCGAGTGCTGCTGAGCTGGCACCCATGGGACCAAGACCGGAGAACAGCAATGATAAAGGAGATGACAGAGCCTGGCTTCGAGCACAGCTTTTGGGGACCCTCCGTGCTCACCTCACATCAATGCACCGAGGGGGTGATGCTCTCTGCTCTGGGAACTGTTATTTCCCTGTGAGATGAGTGGCCTGGCCCAGGTGACATGGTAAACCCCAAAATCCCCTTCCCACCAGCGCCGCAGACCCCACCAGACCACCCAAACCCAGCACCCACCCGGACCCCCACAGCAGCAGCTCTCTCACCATGCCCCCCAGTGTGTGTCCCCATGCCCTGGCGTGTCCTGGTGCCTCCTGCCAGGCAAACCTGTGTTTTCCAGGGATTTTAGGATGGGATGCTTTCTCCCAGCATCCCTAAAACCTGCATGGAGTTTCTCCTTGGGGCATTTTACAGGCGTGCTGGGTGCTGCAGCACCTCGGCAATTCATGCCTGGGAAGGGGGATCCAATCCCAGTTTCCTGCAATGGAAATCCCAGCAGGGAGCAGGATTCAGCCAGTCTGCATCCCAGCTCCTCGGCCATGGGGCTTGGCCCCCCGGTGAGCCCCTGCCCGCCCCGTCCCCAGAGCTGGGTGACAAACTCGGGCTAATCCTCGTTATCAGCTCAGGCCGTGGGCGGCATAATGACAGCGCTCGAACCCCCGCTCGCAGCTGCGTCCTACACGGAGACGGTGCTCCAGCCTGGAGCCGTCAGCGGCGATTAAAAACTGTAATTAAAATGAAGAAACCTCTGGCTGTCTTCTGGCAGCTACAAGAGGACATCCCTCCAGTCCCTCCACTCCCTGGGTGCTGGGACAGCACCCAGACATGGAGCACAAGGGCTCCGAAAGCCCCTGGGGACATTCAGCCCATCTGCATCCCACCTAGAGGTGCTACTCCGGGGAAGGGGAGACAACAAAATTAAATATTCTTGCAGGACTCAGCTTGGCAGCCCAGAGGGGACGGTTCTGCTCCTTTGGGCGCCACGCACCGACGCAGCCGCAAGCTCTGCCGAGATCTCCAGCCGTGCATCCGTGCCATGCCGGGGCGAGAGGGATGCTCCTGCAGCACGTAGCCAGCATCCTGCCCCGGCCATGGGGACAAGGGTTTGGACTTGCTCTGCAGCAGAGGTGGTTTAAACACATCCCACATCTCCCTTTCCCAGCCGTGTCGGGGACACGTCCTCCCTAACCTGCGGGAAGGGGGATGGCGCATCGCTACCTCCTCCCACCGAATCTCCTCCTGCCCTGGAGAGGACGCAGCCCCGAGGCAGGGGGGGGGGACACGGGGAGTCACTGCTGCCGGAGGGACAGGGCAAAGTGCCATTTCCCAGGGCTGGCACTTTTCCACGCTGCAGCCCACCACGGAGATCCACGTTCGCCCCATCCGCCCCGTGCAAAAGCGCATCCAGATCCCCGCAAATCGCCCACCCCGCGACCGGGCGGCGGGGTCCCACGCGGGGACGCCGCTTGCACCGCGGCCACCGCAGCAGCTCCGGGTGCCAAGCAATCCCCAGGGAGACCACCCAGCCACCCACCTCCACGGCACCCCCGGGGTCCATCCCAGCAAAGCACGGGTGAGAAGCGCCCCGGCGGGCGCTGAGCCAGCCTGGCAGGGCTCCGCAAAGGCACCGAGGGCAAAGCTGTGTTCCTGCCAAGGAAAACTCCCCGTGCCGTAAGGGAACGGCCTGTTTCCTCCGGGGGAACTGGTCAGTCTTGTTCCCCAGCACACAGACCCATGGAGTGCCGGAGCCCTCAAACCACCCGAAATCCGGAGGTACCGCACCTACCGTGAGCATTTGAACGCACAAACCTCGTTGCTTTAAACGAGCCCTGGGACTTTGGGAAGCTGAGACACACACACACCCCCCCCCTTGCACTGAGCTTGCCTGTCCCCGCTGCAGATCTGCCCTGCTCCCTGCGCTGGCAGCAAGGACACAGCTCCCCGTTTTATCGGGGCGTAAACTGCGTCCTCGCCAAGGCACGGCCGTGCTACCCCGACTGCAGGAGAAGTTACAGCCTCCACAACTAAATAAGAAATAAATAAATAAAAAATTCCCCGAATACCAGGGAGGCTGTGAGCCGAGACCTGTGCTCAGCTGCGCAGAGCAGAGGCTGCACGCACTCGGTGCATGCCAGGCTCAGCACCCAGCGCTGCACCAAGAGAGCCGGACGGCGGGGTGGGAGCATGCGGCTGGGGGTCCCATCCCCTGGCAGCCCCTGATGCAGGATTTTTTTTTGGCGGGTGATGTGAACACCGCTTGTCCCCTGGGTCCCCTCCTCTTCTCCTGGCCCCAGCATCGCTCCGCGGGGCTCGGCAGCCTGCCGGGTCGGGCAGCCGCAGGCAGGACCCTTCCCCTTTCCAAGGCCAGCATTAACCCCCATGGGTCCCTTTCCAAAGCCAACTCGCTCAGCCTCAGTAACGGAGCCGTTTCAAGCCACTCTGAAGCCCAGCAAGCTCCCAACTTGCCCCTGCTTCGCAAAGAGCCCTTTTTTCTGCTGCCATCAGACACCAGATGGCAGCTCCCCGCTCGCCTGGACTTTAGAAGAGAATTAAATGTCTCTTGAATAGACCTGCGCTGCGTAAAACCGGCTTTTGTGCCGAGCAGAGGCTTCTCCTTTAACATACGCCAGCGGCCCAGCTTTCACCCCCCCCCCCCCGCCACGCACACACATCCCCAGGGAGCCCCAAAACGGAGGTATTTATTCTGCAATCCCCATTTTCACCTGGCAAAATTTCACCTAGGGACCCCGGGGGACAGGCTGTGTTTTGGAAATGATCCCCCCCCGAAAGACAGGGGAGGGTTTCCCCTGCCCCGAACATACTCAGCCCCCCACTCCCACGGGAGATGCTGCCTCCAGCCATGGGTTCGTGGTTAAAGATGCAGCCGGCACGGGAGCGCGGATGAAGCCTTTTGCTGATGGAGAGCGGGGAACCACGGGGTGCTCGGGGACCCTCCATCCTCCCCGGGGAGGACGAACGCATCCGACCGACCGGCTGGATTTAACGAGAGGATGGCGATGCCTCGGCTGCTGGGCCACCAGAAAAAAACGGGTTATGCCCTCCCAGAATGAGATGGGGAAAAAGATCGGATTAAACCTCAGCCGGGGGGGGGGGGACACCGTGCTGCCATGTCCTCGCGTGGGGTCACGGTGGAGCTGGCATCCCCCCATCACTGCCCACCCTCCCTCCCTCCCCTTGCCTTTACCTGCACGCCGGAGCCTGGGCACACGGTCGCTCGCCGGCGGGTCAGCGGCATCCGGCGAGGCTGGGGCCAGCGTGGCCGGCACGCCGGGGAGCAGCCGGGGTGGGCGACGCGGGGACGCTGCGATCCCTCCCTCCGGAGCTCAGGCACATCGCATGTGTGTGTGTCCCCCCCCCCCCCCCCCCCCGCCACCCGGCTGCCCACGCAGGCACGCACGGCTGCGCGCACAGCCCGGCTGGCTGCCGCGCCGGCTCGGAGGAAGGGGAAGGAAAAAGCTCATTGTGTAATTTCACCACGGTTTTCACGGCCGGACGAGCGCCGATGTCTCCCGAGAGCCACGTTGGCCCCTTTCCTACCCTGCTTGCCTTGCAGGGGGATTCTCATCACCCCCCCCCAAACCAGCCTCTCCATGCCCCTGCGCATGCAGACATCCGAGATGCTAAATAAAATCTGGGGGTTGCCCATCAAAGGGGAATTCTCCAGCCTCTTCCATCACCTTTAGCTGTTTTTTAAGCCTCCCCAGCACTCAGACCCCTGCGGGTTGTGAGTTACCTGCTCTGCTCCTCCCCAGATGAGCCACTCCAGGGGAAAAAAAATTCCAAACAATTGAGATCAGAGGGAGAAAAGCCCCAGTGGGGAGGAGAAACGGGGTGAGAGCAGCCGGCACAGTGTGCAGCAGGACAAGGGCAGCACTTGGGGTTGAGACCCCGGGGAGGGATGTCCCAGAGGGGGTGTTACGTGGCCAGGGGGCAATTTTGGGGTGCTCACGACCAGGAGTCTTGGATAGAAAGAGAAGCAAACGGCCAGGTAGAGGAGGCCACCGACCCCCCCACCTCCACCCCTGCCAGGGCATCTCAGCGCTCCCAAAAGGACCCTGTCACTTGGCCAGATGCTGCCTGCCTCTCTCCGAAGCGGGGTGCTTTGGGGGAGCAAGATCCCCGCCCCCCCAGTTCTGCAGCACTGCCCAGGCGGTGGCACCCCATGACAGCAAGGGGAGGCTGGAACCCCCCCGTGTCAGCACAGCATCCCCAGTCCTGCCCGTCCCCCCTGCTCCAGCATCACCCCAACCCAGAGCAGAGCCCCTTTTTGTTCTCCTGTATCCGAGCATCCCCCACGGGACGGTACCCAAGCCAGCACGCCCCGGAGGACCAGCAGCCACAGCCAGTCCTGCTCTGCTACCCACGGGGAGCAAAAACCAGGCTTGGCTGTAACATCAGCACCTCCCCACCCAGGAGATGCCATGGGGGGCGACCCATGAGCAGCAAACTGTATGAACCCAGGGGAATATTGCTGGGACCAGCGCCGAGAGGACTGCGGCATCCCCAACACAGCCTGGCCAAACCCAGGTGCTGCCATTCTGTGATTCTCTGAAAAGCTTCCACGTGGGTTTTTCAGCCCTTTCGAGCCACGCAGGAGCGAGAGAGATGGGCGAGTCGCTCCTTCCACGGAGCATCCTCGTAGGGAGAGCTCAGATGGTGCCAATTAGCGCGGAACCGCCCAACGCCCCGTCCGTCCCCACGGGGAGGGGATGCTGCCTGCCCCCCCGCACCCATCAGCAGCCGCCCAGGAGGAAAAAACGCCTTGGTGACACCGAGTTCGAGCTCAGCAGAAATCCAAGAGCGCTGCTAATTGACTCTCTGCCGAGGGTGATTATTATAATTAAGTCAGATTTCAGAAATTGCAAGTGAAAACACATCCCAGCTCCCCAGTTTTTCTGTAACACGATGGTGAGGGGTTTACTGCCTTGCCCTTGCTGGTTGGGTTTCCACCTGGATGCCCGATTTTTACAGCACAACTTGCAGGTCATGGGGTTTTTTTATCTGGCTCTTCCGCTGTTGACCTTGGGTTTGCCCAGGAGATGGCAATGGCGGAGATGTGCCGGCACGCACGCTGCTGGCGCCGCACCAAACCCAGCCTCCGGCGTTGGGCTGGGAGACGGGCTGCTTTGTGCCTGCTCCACCTGCATCCGTAACCCCCAGCCCTCCCCGGGAATGATTCATTCACCTTAACGAGGAAAGGGGAGGTCCCGGGCTGCTTGCTGGGAGAGCATCCACCCCACGACCCTGCCATGGCAGCCCACCTCGGCTGGAAGCGGCGAGGACCAGGGCAGCCCATCTCCACCAAGGTTCAGGTTGGGTTACCAACCCGCCTGCACCTCGATGAGATGTCGGAGACTTTCATAGAATAGAATCCTAGAATCGCTTTGATTGGAAAAGCCCTTTAAGATCACCGAGTCCAACCTTTAACCCAACCCTGCCATCCCACCACTAAACCCTGGCCCTCAGCACCTCATCCATCCTTCTTTTAAATCCCTCCAGGGATGAGGACTCGACCACCTCCCTGGGCAGCCCATTCCAGAGCCTGACAACCCTTTCGGTGAAAAAATTTTTCCCAATGTCCAACCTAAACCTGCCCTGGCACAGCTTCAAACCATTCCCCCTCGTCCCATCGCCCGTTACCAGGGAGAAGAGGCCGACCCCCCCTGACTCCCCCCTCCTCTCAGGCAGTTGTAGAGGGTGATGAGGGCTCCCCTCAGCCTCCTCTTCTCCAGACCAAACACCCCCAGGTCCCTCAGCCGCTCCTCGTAAGCCTTGTGCTCCAGCCCCCTCCCCAGCTTTGTGGCTCTCCTCTGGACATGCTCCAGCAACACAACATCTTTCTTGTAGTGAGGGGCCCAAAACTGAGCACAAAGATGCTTGCAGAAGCCTCTCCACGGTGCCCCCCCAAAAAAACACCCTCCTGGGAGAGCAGCCGCTCGGCGAGATGGAAGGACCCCGCTCCCCATCTCCATCCCCACCTGAGACCCCTCTCCCACCGCCCCCCTCTCCTGCAGCCACCCCCACCCTCCAGCACCCACCTCCCTCCTCGGGGTGTTCGCAGGGAGCCCGTGGGCACCCAGCGGCACCGGGGGCCCCAGCTGCAGCTCTGCCCCAACCTTGACGTGGGTATTCACCGCTCCATCCCCCTTTTTTTTGCAGACAAAGGCTGCGGGGGTGGCTGTGTCTGTCGCGCACGATGAAGCGGCCGATTTCCCCTCCCCGATCACACCGCGGCACGACTCCAGCCGGGGGCGGGCGCCGCCAGCAGCCAAGCTCACATCTGCCGGGGCCGCTTCTCCAGCACCGGGTGGGTGGGAGGCAGAGAAGAGGAACCGGTGCCGAGCGGAGGGTGGCATCCCCGCCCGCTCGGCAGCTACGAGGGGGAAGCACCTCTTTTGTGGAAGTTACTAAAGCATTGGGCAATTTTTTTTTTGCTTCGCGCCCGTGAGCAAAAAGCAGCCCAGGAGAGCGGGGCTGGGCACAAGGGACAGGGGAAGGCACAAGGGACAGGGGAAGGCGCTGACAGCTCCGGAAAGGAGCCGGGGTTTCGAAGGCAGAAGGTTGTGATGCAAAATCCTGCGGGGAGAAATGTGATAAAAGCTCCAACAAAAGCCCCAAAAGCCCAAGCTCTGCATGCAAACCCCACAGGGCCAGGCTGACCCCCACGGTGTGCCCCATAGAAGAGGGGCAGTTCCTCTGCTGCGGCTGGACGTGGCTGCACATGAGGTGGGACCAGGGCAACGAGGGACTTCAGCGCCACAGAGCCACTTGGCATGATGAGAAATTAATTTGTATTAAAAAGATGCACAAGAGTATGGACCCATCCGAGCCCCAAAGGACACTGGCCCGCCCTGATCTGACGGGGTTTGGTTCACACTCCCAAAACAGGGGAGGTGTTGGGTCCCTGGTGCACGCCTGGCCATGTCCTCCCATGTCCCCTCACAGCCCAGACCACCCTCCCATGGCCACCCCGTGCCACAGCCACCCCGCAGCCAGCCCAGGGGCTCCCAGCTCCTCACTGAGCCTTTCAAACCCAACACCCCAGCATCAATCATAGAATCATAGAATCACGGAATGGTTTGGGTGGGAAGGGACCCCCAGAGGTCACCCAGCCCAACCCCCCTGCAGGAGCAGGGACACCTTGAACCACATCAGGTTGCTCACAGCCCCATCCAACCTGGCCTGGAATGTCCCCAGGGAAGATGCCCACCTCTCTGGGCAACCTGTTCCAGTGTTTTACCACCCTCACTGTAAAGAATTTCTTCCTTAGATCCAGAATAAACCTCCCCTGCTTCAGTTTAAAACCATCCCCCCTTGTCCTGTCACAGCTGGCCCTGCTAAAAAGCTTGTCCCCCCC